>JAJLSS010000015.1:0-62562 GCA_030567755.1 Nakazawaea pomicola | reverse complement strand
GTCTATTCTTTGTCGTTAACTGAATCAAATGAAATTGTGAGTGCCATTTGCTAAGACATGGTAATTAGACCCCGTAACCAAATTTATGCACACATCCACCATCCCGTGATTTAATTAGAAGTCGGTGTCATGGGTACATAAGATTCAGTATCATCTCAACCATCGAATCAAACCTTTGATCATCTCTATATTCACAACCAACGTATCACATTCCGTGTCAATAGTCGTAGTTAAAACAAATGGCAGACTGGAAATAATCCGATCCAATTGGCTGAAAATTTCAAGAAAACTTTTTTTGTTAAACATTGTCAACATCTTTTTTTGGGTTGATAAATATTAACAAAAATTGAAGAAACACACAGTGTATCCATACATATTTTTATCCTAGACCCATCCATATACAATGTCATCAGTTGCTGTATGTTCATTTTAACCATTTTGTCTCCACTTCCACTGTCAATTGCTTTTACTCGTGTTGGATGTGTCGCTCGACTTTGAACACGAGATTCAACGAAATCGATAAATCCCATAGTGATTGATTCCACCAGTTGCACAACCCAACATACATCATCAATTGACAATTCAAAGACAACTTAGCTTTAAGCGCATCAAATACTAACTTTTTCAATTATAGAAAGCCGCTTCTTCAAAAATTGATTGGACCAAGATTATCTCCAAGTTGGGATTATCAGGTACCACAGCTACATCATTGTCATCATTCAAAAAGAGAAATGACGAAGCCAGAAAGAGTTTATACGACTTGAAGCAACAAGCCACCGATGTTGACTTCGCTCACTACAAATCAACCTTGAAGAACCAAGACATTGTTTCAACAATTGAAAAAGATTTATCATCATTCCAACCAGCTAAATTCAACTTACAAAAACAATTGAACTTAATTGACTCATTCAAAGCCAAAGCTATTGAAAATGCCAAATCCACTGAAACAGTTGTTTTGAAAGAATTGGAAGATTTGGAAAAGACATTAGGTAACATTGAAAGTGCTAGACCATTTGATCAATTAACCGTCCAAGATGTTCTCAAAGCCAGACCAGACGTTAACGACAAAGTCTTGGATATGGTTAAGAATAACAGATGGGAAGTTCCAGGTTATAAAGAGAAATTCGGTGACCTTACTATTATGTAAGATTGTTCACAGATACCTTATCAAACCATTTAACGAAACTAAAGAAAATACAAATTTCAATTATGAATTGACTTTCGCACTTTTTTAAAACCCTTCATTTTTTATTCATAGAAGTTCAACTCATATTTTAAAAGACAAAAGTAAGCGATATAAGCACGATTCAGGCCCTCATTACTGAATGGGGTCTGCTTTAAATTGACCTGTAGCTAGGTAAAGATGCCAATTGTAAGAAAAAAAAAAGTCACTGTCTGAAAAATGGTAACCTATTATTCCTCATCCTTGAGATGTCCGAGACGAACAAGAAACTATCGGACAAGTTCATAAAGTCAATTCTGGAGGAAAAGCATGCAGACTATACTCAGACGTCCGAGTTGCTATCCAGCTTGCCTCTGAAGCAATTGCTGGTTCGTGGACTTGCAATTTTGAACCTTACAATTGATAATGTACGATCAGGTATAGGAGATAAACGTATTGTGGAGTTGGCCAAGCACACGAGTGTCGTTAACGATGGTGATGATAACATAGAGAACATTGACTCGGTCAAAATCGGAGACATAGTGCGATTAGATAAGGTGCCAGCGGGTGACTACAAGACCATGAAGAAGAAGTTGAAAAACTCATCAAAATCACTGGATCAAGACAATGCTGACGATGAAGATGTTAGTATTGATGGTGTGGTAACAAAAGTTACACTGAAACAGATCAACATTTCTCTCAACGAAGACTCAAATTATAGCAACTCCAATAGTAACAAGGTCGAAGAGAAATTAATGAAATTGTTTTCAAGTGAAGGTAAGATATGGATCGTGAAGTTGTCAAATTCTATCACATACAAAAGGATGGAATCCACAATGAGAAAGTTGGCTGAGATGGAAGTACCAACAACAACCCCATTGATTCAAGTATTGCTAGGAGATTCTAAATACATCGCACCATCACAGTCAACATTGGATCAAAGCATATCAAAGTTATCGTTCAACAACATCAATCTCAATGATTCCCAAAAGGAAGCGATTAACTTTAGTTTGAATTCTGCAATTACTATTATTCATGGTCCATTCGGGACTGGAAAAACGTCCACCGTCATTGAACTAGTCAAACAATTACTCACAACAAAGACGTCGCAAAGAATATTGGTCTGTGGACCATCCAATATATCTGTTGATACGATATTGGAGAGGCTAGATTCTTATTTCCCCGATCCGGGAAGCTTACTTCGTATCGGTCACCCAGCAAGGTTACTACCTCAGAATTTGAAGCATTCTTTAGATTTGATAAGCAAAAGTTCAGACCAAGGTATGATTTTGAGGGATATTATGAATGAGATCGACACCAAAGTTCGATCTTTGAAAAAAATCAAACGTAAAAGTGAAAAATACGAAATCTACAAGGCTTTGGGGGATTTGAGGAAAGACTTGAGGGCGAGATCAAAGAAATCGGTAAATGAGTTGATTTTAGCGAGCTCGGTGGTATGTGCCACTTTGCACGGTTCCGGACTGCGAGACCTCACAGCAATAGATGCAGATTTGTTCGACACTGTTATCATAGATGAAGTGTCACAATCTTTGGAGCCACAATGTTGGATCCCATTGATTAGTCACAAGAATGTGAGGAAGTTGATTATAGCAGGTGACAACAAGCAATTATCCCCAACGATCAAAATTGAGGATGAAAGTTCCAAAAATTTCAAAATTTTGAATACAACATTATTCGACAGGTTGATCAAACTACATCCTGATGCTCCGTTTGTGAAATTCTTAAACACGCAATACCGTATGAATGACAAGATCTCACGATTCTCTTCCGTTGCACTATACAATAATGCGCTCATCACCTCCCCAACTTGCTTCGACATCAACTTAACCGAATTACCAAACGTCGAATCCAACGATGATACTGCGGAATCCTTAATCTGGTATGATACCCAAGGTGGTGACTTCCCCGAACGGGATTTGTCTGATGACAACAATAATGACCCCAAGAGCAAAGCTTTAATTTCGTCAAAGTATAATGAGATGGAGTCCTTGATTGTGCTCAAACACGTCAAGCTGTTGATCAACAGCGGTGTTATCGAGCAAGATATTGGTGTGATCTCACCATACAATGCTCAAGTTTCGGGATTGAAGAAATTATTACTACCGTTGTTCCCACAGATTGAAATTTCAACGATTGACGGGTTCCAAGGACGTGAGAAGCAAGTTATTGTTTTGTCATTGGTGCGGTCTAACTACGATAACAAGGTTGGTTTCTTAAAAAATTTCAAAAGATTGAATGTCAGTGTGACTAGATGTCAACGTCAATTGTGCGTTATTGGTGATATGGAAGTGCTCGCGCTGAGCAAAGACGAATTCTTAATGAAATTGGTGCTGTTTGGTGAGGAAAATTTTGAGATTCGATATCCCGACTCGAGTGAGCTATTAGAAGACTTTAGTGATTACTTAAAATAATAAAGTACAATGCTAATTGATAATGCAAATTGTTCTATAATGCTATTTGAATTTTTGTCTGTCTATTTACAGATTCTCTTGATATGGTTGTCCAAATCGTACTCAAACCAATCTTGTAATTTTCTTTTGTTTTGACTATCTAAATCATTGTCCACTAACATTTTAACAGTGATTGACAATTTTTCGTAATTCAATTTGAATTGTTTATTAATGATATCATTGGACGATGCAGGTTCAAATGATAGTGTTTCAATCCATGACAACAAGCTAAAACTCTTTATCAAAACACTTAATCCGCCATTTTGTATGATTTTCAAGATTATAGAAAGAATCATATTTTTCAAGTTCAAATTCAAATATTTGTTGTTGTTCAAATTCATGATCCACTCAATAACCTTATCCTTATTCAAACTTTTCAAGTCATCAACGTTTTTGAAGTTGTTCAACAAGCTCTCCAAAAACCACGAAATTTGTTTATAATAAGAGTCCATGTCACTACTCAGGGATTCCGAGATATATTTAAACATAGGAATCTCATTCGGTTTCAACCGTGATGATGACAACAAATACCTTGTCAGCTTGTCATAAAGTGAATGATTAGGGTTGTTCAAAACTGGAAGTAAATTGGCGTAAAACAAAATAACAATGGAAGAGGTAGACTCCTCTAACGACAATAAGTTTCCGATATAAACTTTGAACAAATCTTTTGTCTTGCCCTCTTCCAACTTGGCATAAACCGATGCCAAAACTTTCTTTGCAATCTCGACAATCGATCTGTTTCTATTTGCCAAGTTAACGATGACGAACTGCAATAAGTTTGAGTCGATCAATTTTCTTAATTCAACTTTATAATCTTCGTCGCTGAAAACAAATAACTCGTCATTGTTTATGATCAACATCATCAAAAATTCATCATCATATGTGAATGTGTCAATGACCTTGGTGTGATTGTAAAACTGGATCAAATTGTCACTTAATGCAACATCCTCTATGACATAATTTTTGATGGATCTGTTTACCAAGCTCTTGTTGATAGAAACAGTCAATCCACTTTGTTCCTTTGTGATAAAAGGTTCGTCATAAGTTTCGACAAACTCCCAAGTTTTAAAATGATTTATCAAATTGAAGGAGACTGTGGCTTCGATGTCTACTAAAATTTTCTTAATTATCAAATCTTCCAGTTTTTTTGTTCCGTGGTAAAACTGCAAGAGATTGAATTGTAATGTTTGATTTGAGTTTGTGCCGATATTTTTGTAAAACAAGTCATGCACGACTAAAGTGGAATAAAATCTTGCCTCTGAGCTGATCCGTTGATGCAACAAGTTGCTCTCATTATTGATAAAGATTTGCAATGATCTGTTGTGCTCAATTTTGAAGTTTGACTTCGAAATCACAACATGAAGATATTTCAACATTTCCAGTCCTTGAACTAATTTTGAGTTCAACAAAATTTCCAATTGAGCATTCAATATCAGAGCGCCGAACCTCCAGACGTTCAACTTGTTAAAAAATTCACTGAATTTCGTGACAAATGTCTGGAAATTTGGTGTCATTAGAGTTGTTTCTGCTGCAGTTTGGTTGATGTACAATAAACATTTCAAAATCCAAGGAGATAATATGACATCCACAAACTCTTTATTTTCATAATCTCTGAAGTTGAGTAATATTGAAAGTAACTCCGTTGAGAAGATGTTGTTTGCATTTTTCATAACAATGTCGTTTTTGAAAACATGAGACAAGATTTCAAATAGCTGATCACTTGGAATGCAGCCAATCAGATTTGAAATCAACTCCAAATATTCCAAGGAAAAGTTGTTGTAGAAATTCTCAAGTGTGTCATTGACAAGGTTTGTCAAAAACGATTCATGCTTTGTCAGGTCAACAACACTACCTACAATGATCATCAACTCTTTATTCCCGATAAGTGATACGTCGAATTCTTCTTTTTGAAAAATAGACTTGATGACAGGATAACTATCCCTGTTATCCAGTTTAATCAATTCTTTGACAACATTTACGTCGGCTTTGACCAAACCGGTCTGCACTAAAATGTTAATGATCGCTAATTCTTCTTTTGCCGTTGTGTTCCAATTGCATCCCTCAAGAGCCAATTCCCTTGAGATACACTCCTTCAAAACGCCTATTCTAATTGTTTGTGAATCAGAAACTGAGAACTCCAACAAATCTTGATTCGAAAAGCACCAACAACATTCAGAGACAATGGTCTCATGCCTTTTTGAACGGGCGCATTCGCCGACCAAATTGTTGAACTCAGAAGAATTCAACTCAATTTGTTTGAATATCTCATTTAAGATTCGACTGATGAATATCAACTTGTCATTTTCCTCTCCGTGTTGATCATTATTGATAAATATACCTTTCCAGTACTTCAAATCAAATTCAATTGATGAAGAGACAAGGTAATTTCCCAACTTCTCCATCAAGGACAACAACGTATTTTCGATTTGGTTCAATTTTAAAGTTTTATCGTTAATAATGAATTCCAACCTTTTGATTAGAGCGACAAGATCTTGATTGCTGACAGGTATCCTTTTGTCTAACTGCTGCATTGGAGAAATAAGGACAAATTCGAAATAGGACTTGTCTTTCATGTCTAAGAATACGCTTTTGTCGATGATCTTATTTTTAATAAAATTGGACTCATAGTTCTCAAAATTGAGGTAATCATTAATTGTTAAATCATTTGTAGTGAACAACCCTTTTATTGCCAGTTCCGATTCTCCCACTAAGACGAAGTACCTCATCAACAAACATAACCAGTTGTTCAAATCTTCTGTCTTTTCAACAAATCTCCACTGCTCAAAAATGGTGATAACCAAAGGACTCAAAACGCCGCCTTGAGCAAGCTCTCTAGCATTATCCAAGTATTTGTATGGAGACCTAACACATCTGGATATGGCTTCATCCAAAAATTTCCAGACCTTGGCCAATTCATCCTCGGTCAATTGAAATTTAACAGATTGTAAAATCAGGAAGTTTTGAGGGACCAAAGCGCCACTGTCCAAAATGATAGTTTGATCAGTCAACTTATTCAAAATTTTGAAGATTTTGTTATGCAATGAAGGGCTCGACAATGAGATCTTGATTAAATTGGTGAAAAATGAGTTTTTACCACTTGCGCCATTCCACCATTTGGATATAACAGAGTTCGTATCATCAACGTTTTCCTGTAATTCCAAGTAATTGTCCAAGGTGATCAACTCAACACCATTTAAATCATCTTTGATCAACTTGAGGTAAATGTCGTTGGGCATTGTGGCGCTAAGGGAAGGGAAGTTCAAGATATATTCCTTTATAACCATGGTTAACGTCAATATTATTAATTGCTTTTCTGGATGCTTAATAAACGAGTCGTTTAATGATGCAACAACAATGCTGATATCAGGCAACTTTGTTTTGATCAAATAGTTCAAGAGCTTCAATTTCAACTCGTCTTGACCATGTAATTCTAAAAATTGAACTATCATTCTCAATTTGGCGAACGCGAAAAGTATGATTTGGGATGTCACTTGCCTGATCATTAAAGATTCACATTGTAAACTCTTTATCAATGCCAGCTTTGTCAAAGGAGCAGGGAGTACATTCTCCACCACTAAGTCCATTGAGAATTCCTCATTTGTATGACTATTACACAACTCATTCAACTTTGTGGATAAAGGTAATCTGATAATTTCTTGTAAGAGCAAACTTTGACCGATCCAAAAAGATGATAACTTTGGATCATTTGAGCCATGGATCTGAAAAAGGTGCTGGGTGTATGGAGCTATCAACTCGGGAACTTTGCTAAAAATTTCCAAAGTCAATTTCAATTGAGAATCATCTTCGAATGGCTTCAAGTTCAAAACCAAATTGTATATTAACTTGTTGTATATCTTTATGGAGGAATGTGGCAGAACTGCTCCATTTGTGTTGCGGAACCAAATTTTGTCATCATGGAAATTCAACCCAAACTTGTCGTTGGTTGTCAATTTGATGATGAAATCGTATAATTGTAATTTCAAATCGGAGTCGGTGGTGTCAACGTAAAGAGCAACAATTTTAGACAAATTGAATTCATTGAACAACTTACACTTCAATTGCTTGTTATAATGAGTTTCCATCAATATGAAGCTGTCCAAAGTATTCAATATTTTTCTAGTGATACCAACATGATCTTCACTCATGAATTTGAAGAAATGATTGTTCAACTTTTTGTAATTGAGCAACAAATCCTTTCTGGTCAAATAGGTTGTGTTTTGCAACAACAAAAGCCAGAACTCGACAAAGCCAATTCTGTAAATATTTGAAGATAACAATTTCGGTATAATCGACAAGTTCAAATCAAATGTGTTCAACAACTCATCAACCATAGCGCCACTTTTGAAGTGCACAATCAGTGCTAGCAATGCAAGCATAGGATTTGTCATGGAGGGCTTCATACTACTCAATCCTCTATATATGGCTTTTGTATGGTTGTTCAAAATATCCTTGATAAGGGGTATCACCATAGGTTGCAATTGATCAGCACCACTAGTTGTCGATATCAACCGCAGTAACTTGTTGGTGGCACTGCTGAAATGTTGGTGGTCATTTATTGTGTTGTAGTATGACCATGATGTGATGATTTGTTTGATATTCTGTTCCTTTGATAAAAATTCGTGAAATGGGGTTACATCTGCAGATGTAGATGAAGTAGATGTTGATGAAAGTAACGTGGTAAGCGTTTCGAGGATGGAAGTGTCCACATTGACATTGTTGTATTTGGATCTGGAATTCTTATCACTCATCTCCGTGTCCTTGAATGTTGAAGAGAGAGTGTGTCGTGTTTATGGTGATGTGATCAGTGCCCTCTCCTTGATAGTACAAGTAGGATCTCTAACTAAATATCCCAATACAAAAAAAATTTTCCTGCTAAAAAAAAAAAAAAAAAAAAAAAATATGTCCGATGGAGTTGGAAGAATCCTACACGACGGTTAGATGCAGATGATAAGAAGAAGGTCGAGTTATATATTATACAGTTATACATAGTAGGGAAGAGTAACTACCAGAGCATTGAGCTATTCGCATTTGACATATGCATTAAATCAGGGTTGGTTCCATCGAGAGTGTTTGGATTATGGTTATTGTTATTATTATTGTTGTTGATGTTGTTCAGCCTTGCTAGGACTTGTTGAGGGCTTAAATGCTGTTGCAGTTGATGTTGCTGTGAAGGCGGTATTGGCTTTTGCTGTTGCTGTTGTTGTATTTGTTGTTGCTGCTGCTGTTGCTGTCTCAACTGTTGTAGTTTCTTTTGGTAGAATTGTACACCTTCTGGGTATAAACTTTGTAGCTGCTGGTATAATTCGAAAACTTCAGGTAGTTGGGATGGAGGTGTCATTATTTGGGGAAATTGTTGCTTCTGCTGAATTGAAATTGGGTTGGTATATTTTTCATTAATGGTTGCAAGCATTGTAAGGTTTGAATGTATTCTCTTGATGTAGTTTTGAAAAGATTCTTTCAACTGCTGTTGTTGTTTTTGTTGTTGTTGGTTTGGGTTTTGAAATGTTTTTTGTAATACAGTACAATGCTGTATCAAAATGCTGTTGATATTGAGGAGGGTGTTAATCCGCTTCTTATCGAGGTCATAATCGTTATCCGAATTGTTCATTATGTCGTTGCTTATGATGACGCTGATGTTCCAAATAGAAATTGATAAGAATTTCTCCGGTAAATTACCAATTTTTTTTTTTTTCAAAGGTTTTCTTTTTTGTTGAAAATTCTCCTAGTAAGATAGATTGTGTCAAAACGACATTGACTACCTAACTGTAGTTCAATCGTATAGGAGCAGATGAATTTTTATATTGTATACATTCGAAGGCCTTCACGACAAAAAATGAAACAAGCATACAGTCAAGCCATTTGAAACCAGTTGCAATCTCGAAACGTCGGTGAATGTGAATTTGCGAAGTACAATGCATATTAAGAGTATCCCTGTACATATCCATCAATAAATTTCTACTCTTTCCAGTTCAATTGTATACTTTGTTGGATATCTTTTTGTGTGCTAAACCATGTTGGCTTCATGCCGACATTGAAAAAGGCTTCTTGGCCTACTACTTTATTCTACTTTTTATATAAGATATATGCCTGGAAAGGTTAAAACAAAATAAACTTGGTAGGTCCGCGAAGTTTGGAGTTCTGAATCTAAGATTCTTTCGAGTAGGTTTGAAAATATCCATTACTTAACAAGCTTTATTCATCTGTAATCAGATGGGATGATTACATAGTGGATACCCTGCACATATCAGAATTAAGCTTAATGTCACTTGAACCTGTCGGTCGTTCGAGAGTGAGTGGGAGCTTGATCGGAGTCCAATAAATCTACCTCTATATATTTATTTAAAAGTCAAAGTCTGAGACACCTTAATTTTCGTGTTTTTAACTCGGACCTGTTTGGGGTGGGGAATGAAATTGTGATAACAATCCCAGTACAAAGGGGTATCCTATATAAAGAGTATTTTTTGTGCGCTTGTTCATGAGAGTTATTGTGTTGGTGAGAAAGACATTCGTCACATTCAGTCATTACTTTAAATGAAATCAAAGCCTTGGAATCTATTTCATTTGAGAAAAACCGCATATCCTCGGTATAAAAAAGTTCCCTTTCTCTTCCTCTCGCTCTCGCTCTCGCTTTCGTTCAAATGAGAGACATAAAAAATTTGTAATCGGTCAAATTTGAAAGGCAGAACGGATAGATAGATACAATAAACCATCATTAAAACTCTGTCTAGAATCCTGGCATCCTCGGGAGTGACCTGTAGTTCCTTGTTTGTTTATTTTTTTTTATTTTTTTATTTTTGCCGAGTACTTCCATTGCGTATAAACTTGTTTTTTTAAAGGGGTGGACAATTTTCGTATAGTGAGCTAGAAAGAAGGGCAAGCTCAGCTGATCATCTTAAAAATCTGCCCGAAAAGGAAGCAGAAAATCAAAAAATGAGGGACAAACAGACAAACAGACAGACAAGGCGCAAACAGACAAACAGATTTGGGTCGCGCCCCTCTGTCAAGAAGAAGTATATACCAACTTAAACGATATATGTACTATGCCCTTAGATTGGCAAAGTGGCATCCGAAGGGAAAGTAAAGGGACGGACTTATTATATTCTGCTTAGATTCATCTAAAGATGTCTTGTGCTTTGTATTTTTTTAAAAAGAATGTCCACAAGTGTTATTCAAATGGGATGCCGATAAGGTGTATTTCAAAGAGATGAGAAAGGTTAGGGTGATTACTAGATTGGTCGTATCACCTGTGCTATCCATTTACAAATTCGCTGAACTCTTCATGAGATCAGTCCTAAATCAAAGAAATTTATCTCAACTATTGTTAAATTTCTTCACCAATTTCAGCCCTGTGATTATCTGGTTACTGATATTCAAAAATGCTGACAAGATCCCAAATAAATGGCGCCCCAAGATCCATGTAAAACTGATCCCTGTGGTAGATAGCTTAGTTTTTAATCCACGCTCTTACAATGGCTGGTTAGCGATGTTGTTACTCGCCACTGCTGGATTCATCGTGGCAGAATTGTTCTATGTGAACAAATCACCGGCATACGACCCGGAAAGTCAACAACAAGAACAACAACAAGACGACTACAACAAAAAGAGCATCGACATTGAACTAGAATCTTATGAGATTTCTCCCTCATCCTCCTCCTCAACTTCATCATCACCATCATCATCACCATCACCAATCAAATCCAGTCTTAATTACAACCTCCTTCCTTTGACAAGACCAACAAGTTATTATCAAAATTTAACCCCACCTATATCACTCCTGCTAAGTTGGTTCATCCTCAACTTGGCCCGTCACCTATCCAACCCATCATCCCAAACAACTACACGTGACATCTTTGCCTGGCTGATCTATGTCATATGCCATTTCTGTGGCCCAATTTTCACCCTGATTTGGTTATATGTATGGCACGTCCCCGGTGCTATCAAGTGGTTTAGTATAATGTTAGGATTTCAAAACATTGCAGGTGTTATGACACATTTGTTGTTCCCAAATGCTGCACCGTGGTATCTTACAATGTACAGTAGTCATAAAAAAGCGAATTATGAGATGTTAGGATATGCAGCTGGATTAATCAGGGTGGATGTGGCATTGGGGACACATTTGAATACAAATGGATTTCATAAATCACCTATTGTGTTTGGTGCGTTCCCATCTTTGCATTCTGCAATGGCAGTGTTGATTTTTTATCATCTATGTTATTATGCACGTTGGAAAGTTGTTAAATTTTTAGGGGGTGGGTATGTTGTGTGTCAATGGTGGGCAACGATATATTTGGATCACCATTGGAGATTTGATTTACTCGGGGGTTTGCTATATGCTTTGGGGGTTTTCACCCTTTTCAAACACAAATTGGCACATATCGAAAACGATTTCAAAACAGCTAGGATCAATGCAGATTTCAATAATTCCTCAACACTGGGGATGAGATTGTTTAAAGGAACTCGATTGGAAAAAGTCTTTGACCCGTTGGCTTGATCCACTGTTTATCATCAAACTGTACATTTTACGAAACAGCAAAAGATTGTTATGACTTATTATACGATTATTTATTTATATTTATACAATATTATTATTCTTCATCATCTTTGATCAATGGTAAATATAAATCATTCCAATTTTCCCCTCCAAATTTACATTCACTTTCACCTTGATCGACGAATCCGATTCTTTTGTAAAATGGTATCAACTCATGATGCGCAATAATCACAATCTTATCACCAACTTCTTGCTGGTTAAGTTTCTGTATATAATCTTTTAATATCAATGTACCTAATCCTAATTTTTTGTAATCGGAATGAATTATCAATGAATGTATTCCAATAGTTAACGATTCTTCATGATGACCAATCTCCTTGTTTCCCAGAATAGACTCATCTATGATATAATTTTTGACAAATTTTGGCATCTCCATTGATCTATCGGTTATCTTTTGATCAAAAGTCTTTGTGGCTATGATTTGTCCGATCAATTTCTCATCGACAAATCTTGAATTGTGATAATAGTTATCATGCTCATCATCTTCGTCTCCTTGTTCCCCATCTTTCTTGATCAATTCAAAGTTTCTTATGAACAAACCGGAACATAATTCAGGACATACAGACAATCTGTATTGTAATTTCTCTTTTGAACAACGTTCGTTTTCTGGAAATCCATCGGCTTCTAACAGTAAACATTGATCGACATCGTATATTGTCAAAGGTCTGATATATAAATGATCTGGTAATGACATGTTTATCTCTTTATCTTTTTATTTCAATACTGCTGATTAGTTATTGTTGTTGTTGTTGTTGTTGTTGTTGTCGTTGCCTTCAAATCTGTTTTTTTATCGCTATTTTCTCTCTGACGTTTTTCCCAATTTTCTAAAAATTTTCGTTCAATCTTTTTTACTTACTAAAGTGTGCTCTCTGTGTAGCAAAAAAATATGAAAGAGAGTTAAATATCAATAAGAATAGTAATAACGAAATAACAATGTCCACAGCAACAACAACAACATCAACAACAGCAAGCACAACAATATTACCATTGGAGCTCATAGATAAGTGTGTCGGGTCCCAAATTTGGGTTATTCTCACAGATCAAAAGGAATTCACTGGGAAATTAGTCGGATTTGACGATTTCGTCAACATGGTGTTGGAAGACGTTGTTGAATTTAACAGTGATGGTACTACTATAACACAAAAAAAATTGTTATTAAACGGTAACCATATCGCAATGGTAAGTCTACATCTGTACATCTATCTATAAACATGATAATTTACTAACAAGGGATAATATAGTTGGTACCAGGTGGTGAAGGTCCGAAGAGATGATAACGATGTATAGCAGACTTATATGAGAAATTATAAATACAATTGAAATGGTTAAGAATAAAATGGAACAAGAAGAACATTTGAAAGATAAATCATTTAGAAAGTACACCCGAACTACATTATAAAACTCAATTGGACAATTTCTGATGCCAGCATCAAACTCTTTTCCTTTTCAAAGCATCATTATTGCCGCCATCATCATTACTCAGGCTTCTCTTATCCTTTATTGAATTTTTCTCCAACAAGTAATTTGATTCCCAAAATTTGACTAACAAATCGTGATAATATGTGTTTGACAACAAGTCTGAATTTATCGAGGGATTGAGGAGTTGTAAATTTTGATAACAAGTTGAAATGTTCAATTTCGGGTTTAAGAAGATCAAATAACTCAACAGTAATAAAGTAGATACATCTTTATTCTCACTTTGTCCATTACTATCATCATGTTCGATCAAGATACTCAAATCTGGGTAATGCATTTTAAAATTTTTCAAAAATAAATTCACAGTTTCCAAAGTTTGTGATAATTTCGAAGTTATAAAGGGGACTGAAATCTTGGTATTGGTATTAAATTGATCATTTATCTCTTGTAATGATTTAGATTGAACCATTTGAAACGCCATTATTTGATCTAACTGATCTCCACTATATGCACTGATCTCGAAATTTTCGGCAATGATTAACATCAATATCGAATGATCGTTAAATTCATTGTACCTCGTTATTGATTTCAATACAGGTTCCGAAGTGACTATGACTTTTATTCTTTGTTCTTTGATGAATTGTAATGATTGTAAATGGCCAAAAAATATGGCAGGAGAAAGTTGTTGGTGTTGTTGTAGTGTTTGGACATGTTGTAGTTGTAGTTGTTGATGTTGTATTTGTTGTTGTTGTTGTTGTAGTTGTTGTTGTTGCTGTTGCTGTTGGTCATCCGAGCAGTAGCCATTTGCCGTGAAGTCGGATAATATCAACATTGTACAGTCATCTATCTTTCTATCTTTCTATCTTTGTTTTATCCTTCGAAAATATATTTTGACTAACAAATTCTGTCGTTGTTGTTGTTGTTGTTGCGGAGGAAGAAAAACATAAATTGAATCCGAATTTCAAATATTGCTATATACAAATATACACAACACAACACAACACAACAAGATGTTCAGATCAATGAAGATAGGTTTAAACAACCCAATTACAAAGAATAGAATTAACTTGTTAATCGGTACAACTTCATCTTTTTACATTTTACAAAAGACATCCAATCCATATAGAAATGACTACTCTTCTCCTTCAATCCCTGTATTGTCGTCGAATAGTAGTATTAATACAACATTAAAACAACAACAACAACAACAAGATTTGAAACCAAGATATGATGGTGCATTTGGTGGTAAATTGAGTTATCAAGAATTGTCAATCGGTAGCTTTGTCGGATTGTTCAGTGGTATTATTATTGGTAAATTAAGCCATGTATTATGGGCAGTGACGTTGAGTGGATATTTATTAGTACAATGGTTGAATTCTAGAAATATCATAAATTTCAAGTTTAACAAGATATTACAATTGGGTACAAACAAAGTGGATTTACAACAGATGATCTTTGACAAACCAAGTTTCAACTTGAGTTTTATACTGGCATTCTTAATCAGTGCTTGGAATGTATAGATATATATCATTGTGTAATAGCCTATACGAAATATATATATTTCCGAATTTACCCCATCTTTTTTCTTTACTTCTTCTTCTTCTTCTTTGCTGTTGTATTTCAATCAATGTATTTTATCTTTTTTTGTGTTAAAGAAATATTAAAGCAACTCACCCTTGAAAGACAGACAGACAGATAGATAGATAGATAGATATCATAATGATGTTGATGATGATGATGAATAAGAGACTGATCAAACCTCTATCTCAAAGGAGATTATTCCAATCTTGTTCTATTCTCAAACAAGATATCACCAAGTCTGATGCTCCAATTGTCATCACCAAGCTGAAAAAGCCAAAGAAAAATGCTTTTACAAGAACTGGTTTATTCCTATGGCGTGCAACTTATTTATCAATCTTACTGGGTACCGGTTATTTAGGTTATTCAATCTACAAAGAAATGAACCCATCACGACAATTACCACAAACCGAATTAACCACTGTTGGTGCAAAGAAAAAAACTTTGGTCATATTAGGTACAGGATGGGGTTCAATTTCAATGTTGAAAAATCTTGATACAACATTGTACAACGTTATCGTCATCTCACCAAGAAATTATTTCCTTTTCACCCCATTATTACCCTCGGTGCCAACTGGTACTATAGATTTAAAATCAATTGTCGATCCAGTTAGAAATATCGCAAAGCAAACTCCTACTGAAGTTACATATTTAGAAGCCGAAGCAACACACGTTGATGTTGCCAAAAAGGAAATCACCATCAAACATAGTTCCAACCCTTCCACTCCGGGTCTAGAATCTGCTAACACTGGTGGTAGTGGTGAAATCTCAAGCTCGGTGAAATATGACTATTTAGTCGTGGGTATCGGTGCACAACCAAATACGTTTGGTACCCCTGGTGTTTACGAAAATGCCTTGTTTTTAAAAGAACTGCCCGATGCAGTCAAGATTAGGAGTCAACTAATGCAAAACATCGAGCTGGCACAATTATTACCAAAAGGTTCAGATGAACGTCGTCGGTTGTTAACTTTTACCGTCATTGGTGGTGGCCCCACTGGTGTGGAATTGGCTGCTGAGGTTAAAGATTATATCGATGATGATTTATCCAAATGGTTCCCCGGTATTAGTAATGAAGTTTCCATTCAATTGATTGAAGCATTGCCTAATATATTGAACAGCTTTAACAAGAAATTGATCTCATATTCGGAATATGTTTTCAAAAGGATTCATATCGATTTAAGAGTCAATACAATGGTTAAAAAAGTTGATGACCATTCAATCACTGCCACTGTTAAGAAACCAAATGGTGAGTCAGAAACCATCACGTTCCCATATGGTGTCTTAGTTTGGGCCACCGGTAATGGTGTCAGACCTTTAGTGAAAGATATATCACTGCAAATCGAAGATCAAAAAACGGCAAGGAGAGGATTATTACTCAACTCATTTTTGAAAGTGAACGGTACCACTGATGTATTTGCCTTAGGGGATTGCACATTCACCAAGGATCCTCCAACTGCTCAAGTTGCCCATCAACAGGGTATCTATTTACTGAACTTGTTTTCGACTTTGGCCAGAATTGAGGATTTGGAATTCGAATCAATCAAATTGGCATCCCGTAATTCGGAAGAAGAAATCATCAGTAACAGTAAGAAAGATGAGATGCTGTCCCGGTTGGAAAAGAAATTAAACCGTTGTAAACAACTGTTAGAGCCATTCAAATATGCCCATATGGGTGCATTGGCATATATCGGTAGTGAAAGAGCAGTTGCGGATTTGGTTTGGGGAGACTGGAGTTCGATTGCCACCGGTGGGTCTTTGACTTTTTTGTTTTGGAGAACTGCATATGTGGCAATGTCGTTGAGTATTAAAAACAAAGTTTTGATTTGTTTAGATTGGCTTAAAGTTGGTATATTCGGTAGAGATTGTTCAAAGGAGTGATTGATGTCTATCCAGTTTTAACTGTGGTTTGGTTTTTTTTGGCCATTCAAATTATTATCATCATCAATGACAATTTTCGGTTTTAGTGAATTTTATTATTATTATTAGTATTATTATTATGATTATCCTCATCGATCGAGGTTGTAATTTTCAGATTCGCTGATATCAAATTAACTATTCCCCCCATTCTATGATCTATGATGGGCATCTGTATGTTGGAAGTAAGGTGGCAGTATATACCGTTGTTTATCATGAGATGTCACCCATGAGTCGTATATTTTAATTCCAATACAACATCCACCGTTCATCATCATCATCATCATCATCGTTTTTCTATATAATACTGTAATTGACTAATTGGATAACTTTGATGTATGTATGAATGAAAAAGCTTATTTCAATTTGGATGTCAACAAGAGAAGATCGTCGTTGTTGGAATTATCGGCAAAATTACAACCAACCGTTAAGACCAATGTTGAACACTATGGTGGTTGAGTGGGAGAGATTGAATATGGTGATCTTTTAGAGATCTTTTAGATGATCTTTGTCCATCAATTGATCCCATATCCAATACAATATTTCCCCTATGCTGTACTTACTATATACACTCGAACTGAGCGAGCGAGCGAGCGAGCGAAGAACTGAAGTTACCGAAAAAATTACAACGGGCTGAAATGACAAAAAAAGTAAGAAATTAGTAATTCATCACTGACTGAAGGAAGGCATATAAAGACCACAAGATACCCATATTTATACCATATATTATTCTATTCACTTGACATCACACTACACACCACAAATAAAATGGGCAAGGAACAACAACAGCAAGAAATAACTAAAGTAAACGGTTTCCAAGACATCCAACAACCACAACCGGTGCATAATACATTGGAGTTGAACAACAAGCAAAACATCTTTGATAACATACCTTTGATCTCACCAACACTTACCCCATCTTCTTCATTCACATCCACACCTGCTCCAGTACCAGTAACGGCCACCACTACGGAGGATAATGATAAAAGACAACAATTACCAGAAACATTACCAATAGTTGAATGTGTAGCAAGGGCAAGAATTCCAACTACACAGGGTCCGGAAATCTTCTTGCACTTGTACTCTAACAACGTTGATAACAAGGAACATTTGGCAATAGTATTCGGAGAACAGATATATTCCAAATCTTTATACAGACAAAGAGCTGGGGAAACACAAAATGATAGAATGACAAGAGGTGCCTACGTTGGCAAATTGTACCCTGGAAGAAATTTGGCCGATAGAGATCCAAAAAGTGGACAAGAGTTGAAATTCGATGATAACGGTGATTTGATCTTGGATCCAAAATTGATCGACGAACCAACATTAGCCCGTATCCATTCCGAATGTTACACCGGTGAGACCGCATGGTCTGCCCGTTGTGATTGTGGTGAACAATTCGATGAGGCAGGAAGATTGATGGGTAAGCAGCAAAAAGGTTGTATCGTGTATCTCAGACAAGAAGGACGTGGTATTGGACTTGGTGAAAAATTAAAACTGTACAATTTACAAGATCTCGGTGCTGATACCGTACAACTGAATTTGTTATTAAGACATCCAGCAGATAAGAGATCTTTCAGTTTGGCCACTCTGATCTTGTTGGATTTGAATTTGGTCAACATCCAATTATTGACAAATAACCCAGATAAGATTGTCGCCGTGGAAGGTAGAGATAGGTTGGTCAAAGTTGTAGAAAGGGTCCCAATGGTGCCATTAGCATGGCAACACAAACAAGGTGTTCATTCGAAAGAAATAGACGGCTATTTGAGAACAAAAATTGAAAGAATGGGTCATCTTTTACAAGAGCCGATAAATATTTAGATACCTCTATCTATATACATATATATATATATACAGCATGTATACCTTTCTTTCTTTCCTCCAAAATACCATCTACCCCTTATAGGTTTGAGAAAACAAGAAAATAAAAAAAAAACTCCATTTTTTTTTTTTTTTTTTGGCGTAACTTATCTAAAACACTATCAAAGAGTGAGAGAGGAGAGCGAGAGCGACACACCCCACGAAGACAAATGATACCGATAAGACACTCACAACTGGAAATATGAGCTCTGTACCCAACAACTATAAGCAAACGAGCTTTGACTATATCCCCGAAGACAACAATGACGAAACTTTGCAACGACAACCATCCAATGATCAAGAAATACAACCACAAATACAAATACAATATCCTCGCATTAAAATCACCGACAGGCCAATCCCCTTGGACAACATTAACTCCAAAGCTATTTCATCGGTGGAAATGGATAGCTACCTGCGGTACCAAAAATTGAAAGAAGCAAGAGACAAATTACTCAACCAAAAAAAACATGAGATAAAACCAACGCCCGTTACGATATCACCTGTGAAGAGAACCACCAATTCCGAGAATAAAGGAGAAGAAAAATCAGATCTTGGCCATGACAGCACCTCTGATAGTTTGTTTGAACCCGTGTCTACGAAACTTTTCCCAGCTTCAAAACAACGAGAGGACAGAATTCGATTGTTGAAAAAGATGATCTATAAAGCGGAGCAAGATGCGAGATTAGCAAACCAAAAAGACTACTTCCAGAATGACAAAGAGCAGGGACCTAGCCTGGATGGAAATAACGGTAATAATGATGATGTCCTGGCCAAAGATATAAAGAAAGAGACAGCATCCGAGAACCTCAAATTAAAAATCGAGCCTTTGAAAGAATTAAGCCTACATCCACCTGAATTACCGAATTTCACTTTGAACAATAACAAGAGAAGATATTCGAGCTCGGGGCATACACCCAGAATTCCATCCAAATTACAACATACAATAGTGCCAGATGGTCTTTCTAGCACCGATCCAAGTAGTGAGGAAGTCCTTGATCAGGAAAAAGACGATGATTTGGACTCGGCGATAGAGAAGTATAGGGATCTGAAGTTGGATGAGATCAATAAGGAATTGCTCGAAGAAGAAGAAGAAGAATTGGTGAAAGAGAACGAAAATCATCAAATAAACGAAATCGACAGTGCCAAGAGTCATTTGTCAAAAGCTAAGGATGGCACCTTGCTGTTCGAAGACCTCGAGAAGAGGCTAGCCGTTTTGGAGTTTCGAATTGACAAGGTCAGTAATTCATTGACAGATTTACAAATCGATGGAACTTCCAAATTCCTCAATTTTGAGACTATAACCACATGTGTTGTTTTCACTACATTGTTCTTGTCTGTATCATACTTCTTAGCAGACTAAGCGATCTGCAATTGTAATATAGATAGATATATATATTGTACCATTAGTGTTACTATTACTATACGAGACAGTCGTGTAGATCTCGCTCAACTCTGTTCCAACAGGAAATCTAAACAAAGCAAAAAAACAAAAAATTGTTAACAAACAAACAAAAAAAAAGGTGAGAGAAACACTTTTGATAGAAAGATTTCAACCCCAACTGACAACAACAGGAGCAATGACACAGGAGGAGATTGAGATTGAAGAAAATGCTTACCCATTGGAAGTGGATAGCCTGTCTGGAGTCCCTATAACAAAGATCCCAGAGGCACCCGTACCCCAAGGCGGGTTGAACAATTGGTTAAAACAAGGTCGAAATTTAAAATTTGAAATCGACCCAATTGACAATTCAGGTGTAGCGTACATCTCTGCAAATGAAGACACCGTGCAAAACATGAAGCTGTTTCTGGAAGAGACTAAGTTGTATAGTTTCAAGATTCCAGATTCGATAAATGATGATTCAGATGAATACTACAGTTATTTGAAAGACTGTTTCAGGAATTTCGAAGATTTGATTAAGGATACGACATACCATAATTTTATCAGTTCCAAAGTTGACGAGAATAGGATAGGAGTGATATTGGATGAAGACATTGTCTCCAAGAATTTGAAAAATCAAGAAAACCAGATCTTGTTGAACTCGTCAATAAGTAAGATGATTGCCGATTTGAGTATATTGATCGATGAAAAATTATCATCTCAGCAAAACCCAGAAGATCCTGACTTCAAGTTGATCCAATTGGAGGAAACCATCAACATTTTAAACTTGTTAAACGCTCTTTTTTACTCAACCACAGATGAAATCTTGGTGCTATTGATAAACTGGGTAAACAGGGCTGATATTCAACCGGATTTGGAATTCACAGAAGAAGTACTTGCCATGGACGTGCAGTACAAGAGTACGTTGTTCTACGATTATGTGAAGAAGCTTATATCAAGAGGTTTATTCTCACAGGCTGTTAATGTATTGCAAGATTCCAAGTTTGAAGAGTTGGAGGATCATGATAACGACTTGTATTTGATAATCGTAGATTTGGTCGCATTGTTATCCAATTACGACACGGTGCAATTTAGTTATGATAATAAGAAATTCATCAGTTGGAAACAAACGTGCTGCGAATTAAGGGATAATTTCAAAAACGTCACGATCAACCACAAGGAAAATATCACCATCAAGAATTCAATTTATGATATCTTGTTGATAATAACAGGTCTGCAATGTGCTATTATCAAGAACTCCACAGCTTGGTACGAGTTTCTTTTGACAAAATTTTTGTTTGACTTACCTTCTGATTCGTCAATTGGTGAATATCTCGAAATCGCCTTGCTGGAATTCCCAATCGATGAATTCGACTCATTGACCTGGGAACGCACTTGCATTGATTCGATCCACGGAAATTATTTAAAAGTTGTCAAAAGTATTGAATTGTTGGATAAACCAACAGCGACTTATATTTCGGTTTTGTTTGAAGCTAAAGGTTTGTACAACTCTTATGACTTTTTACTTTCCGATGATTCTGAAAGTGAGACGATATCGGAAATGTTGTTGATGGATCATGCATTAGAATGTCTTTGTCACCAAAAGTCAATTCCAATAGGTGTTGGAATATTGATCAACTTGAATACAGCAGTCACCAGGTCTGTGGTTGCCCAATACTTGCCGAATTATCATTGTAAAACAAACGACGATTTAGAGTGGTGCCTATCTATCTGTGCAAAATTGAGATTGTCTTCCACGGCATCCACAATTTTGAAAATTAATGGTAATAACTTGTTTGACAAAGGTCAGCTTTATGAAAGTTTGATATTGTACAGCAAAAGTGGTGACTTGAAAATCTTAAACGATAAATGTTGGTTACTTTTTGAAAATGCTATAGTGAAAAGTGACAAGGTGGCGGATGACTTGATCAATGCAGTAATTTCAAACAGCACCGATCAAGAATTTGAGATACCAAACTCTTTGAGACAATGTTTATCACCATATGCTATTTTCTACATGTTTTTAGATTTGAAAAAGCAGAATAATTACACAAAACTGGTTGAATACTTATTGAATTTACTCAACTTCAAGTATCTACCACAAAAATATTTACCGCTATTACTCTGCCAGTTATTACCCTTCATGAAGAACTTGTCGGCAACATCAATAAATATCAACCCATCAAATGAGCAAATTTTGTCTCAGCACCAATTGATCCAAATCTTAGACTTGATCAATAAATTTGATCATGAGTTCATGGCATCATACCAAACGGCAATCAAAGCCACACAACCTTCAATCGAACAACAACGCACATTAAACCAATTCGAAGATTCACAGGATTTGTACAAGTTATCAATAAGCGATTCTTACAAACTGCAAGTGGAAATTGAACTGCAGGATTGGAGATTCCAAATCGAGTTGATGCAAGAAGACGACGAGAAGCGGGAATTACCAGAATCAATTGTTGGATTATTAATGTACATTAGACAAAATATTAGTTTACTGATTGGTCGCTGCTTTTTGGATGAGTAATGGTAATAAGTCTTGAAGGGTTTTTCATTAAATCGGAACCCCTGCGTATTTTTTTAAGCCTCGTGTACAACAGAGTAAAGAGTAGTCAAAATAATAATTCTAATAACAACAACAATTACAGCAATGTATGTAGTACGTAGTGAACTCCAATGCAATCTGAGAACATCCCACCCAGTAAACCTTTGCTATCGATATTCGCCTAAAACATTTGCTCACAGCCTTAGCCTTCTCGCTTATTGTACTGTTTGACAACGTTTATTGCGCTAGGCATGGCTCTTCCCAATGCGGAACCTATTGCGAAAAAAAAGTTAAAAAAAAAAAGAGAGTGCAACAGAATAACAACAGCCAACTTTAGCCCTGGTACGTACAATCTTAACAGTAACTGTATGAACAGTGATTCATCACAGGTCAATAGATGAGCTTTGAGAAGCTGAAAGTAAACTTGATGAAGAGAATCTTTCCTTTGATGTACTCAAATGCACACTCTATATCCAGTTTTCCGGATTCGAGAGATGTAAGTATCAAAGACCCGAAAGTTCATGTGGAAGGTGATATTATTCATCGACTTAAATAGGAATCTTGGAGAAGCATGCAGTGCGTCCAAATATTTACATTATATCTGGGGAAGCAACGAATGCTATATCTACCTATACTTGTAAACGTAAAGAATGCGATATTTACCTTAACGTTGGAGGTGCAGCAAATTCACAAAGTGACTAAATCTCTGTGGTGTTGTGAGATCGACAACACCGATTGTACCTTTTCCAAAGCGCACATTATAGGACGTTCAACTATACAGCCAAAAACAAAGTTACATCCGAAGATGTGCTTTGAGAAGCCTAGAACTCAACGTCGAATTGGCCAGTATTTGGAACCGCAATGTGTCATCACCAATAAATCCATGGTGGTATCCTGATTTTAAATCAACCGTCACAGGGAAATCTTCAGCATGAGAGTGCCTGTTGTTTGAAGTTCTGATCCTCTTGATCTCTTCTAACAACAATTCAATCGAGTTTTGACTTTGCGTTGTAATATCAGTTACAGTTCGGGCGTCATCATTGAGATTAACATCATCAAAATCACTGGACTCATGAACTCCGTCTGTGGCGGTCTCACCATCAGAAGCGTGGCCTTGAGTGTCATCACTATACTGTACCCCATGTTTGGTAGGTGAGCTTGGATCAGACAACAGTTGTTGTCTTTTCAACGATAAAGGTTTGAGCCAAGGGCTTGAATTCAAATGAGGTGATATTGGACTTTGCAGAGATTGGCCTGATATCGGAGAAGAATGAGCTGAGCTCTCCACTGGATTGAATGGGTCGTTCGCGGTGGTAAATATACCAGAAGGCAATTTTGGTTGGACGGGATTTTCCATTTTCATTTTCTTGATGTTGATTTTGGTTTTCCTTGGGTGTAAGGTTTTATTCCAAAGCAGTGACGTTGAGTCTTGTGCAAAATCCCCAATAACCACCGCTTCCTTTCTTATTCTTTGCCCTGTTTGACCAAAAAACGACGGTGATTGCGATGCACTGCTTGAAGCGCTCTCTTTGTATTTTTTGATCAAAGTCATGGAATCAAGATTGAACTTTGATGTCGTGAAATCATGTTGCCACTCATTGATTATTCTATCAGTGTTTATAGATGACATCCCCTGATTGCATGTGAACTTCTCAAAAGCTTTCGCAATCGTAGAGTACACATCTTTCACAGAAAGATAAAAACTAAGCGCCAACTTATTCAAGAGTTCGGAGAACAATTCCAAAGCCTCTGGAACTATTATTTTGACCTTCTCATCGACCTCATAGTATATTTTGTTCGAAATTTCTAGCATGTCTTGTTCCTTCTTCAATTGCAGCATATCCTTGTCTGAGTATGCCAGTTTCTTTGTTATTAACTTTTGCACATTAGCTGAATGAATTTCAACGTCCGTTTTCTTGTGCTTTCTCTTTTTTAACATCTTCAAAAGTTTATCTACATAGACGGTGATTTCCTTGGCTCTGTACCCTATGTTACTGTCAATCTCGTCGAACTTGAAATCGATCGTCTCCAGAAGATGCTTGATAAGATTCTGAAAACGATTTATTGTGGTGAAGTCATCCTGAGCATCTTTGTCTTTGTCATATTCTTCATCTCGTATCAAGTCACAAATTTCGACCTCTCTTTTGAAAAATGACTTGAATAAATCATGATACCGACTTGTCTCTGTTTGTATATACGTCAAACCGGCTATACTGGTGTTCAAATCATGTTCCCAAATGGCTATCAACTCATCCTGCAGAGCACTGATCTTCTTTCCAGTCAACTGATGGGGTGCCCTAACAATCGCTTTCCTGACTCCCTTCAATGACATGAATAGCAGTTTCTTTCGAGGACTTCGTATTACTCCTATACAAGTTCCTTGTTCTTCCTTCAAGGTATGTACTTTTTTTCTGCTTTCGCTTAGTACAGAAATATTTCGAAGTTTTGACACCATATACACGACACCCATATAACAAGTGAGCTTTTTACACTTCCCAGCATGTTTTTCTGAGAATTGTTCCTATTCAGATCAGAATGTTGAGAGACAAAGAAATTTGGTTGCAGTGTTGGATGATGTCTTGTTTTCGGTATCAGGCCAGAATGTTAATGTTTCTAGAAAGAGTGGCTATTTTTCAGAGTGCAACACTGCAAAGTCATGCTTGCATCGCATAAGACAGTATTCATAAAGGCTTAAGGAAAGTGTCTTGCATCACATATCGTTACCCAATTTGAAAGGGCTTAGTGCGTCCATGTTATTTAGCTGTGTATCTCTCAAGTGTTTTTGCTGAAGCACGGAGGGATGCAATTGTGGATGCTACGGAGAAATAGAGTGGTGGATTTAATAGAAGATCTATATCACAGGGAGTGCGGGAAAGGAAGAGTTATTCGAGCATAGCGTGGTATATCCAGACTTGGCTGAAAATCTGCGTATATTGTTCTATATGTAAAATGTTTCATATGTGTACCGCCTTGTATTATCCATCTGCCAAGTTGGATCAGTGAAATTTCTAGCAAAAATAAAAAGAAGGAAAGCAAAAAAAAAAAAATATATTCGCTACATTTTCCGCCAACTGCATACGGTTAATTGTTACCAGAGAAAGCCTAATTGCTCGGTTAAAGCTCACTCACTGCCTGCAGATTGTAAGACAAATTAGCTTTAAAAATTATAGAGTTTGTGAATTTGAAAACCTTACAAATCTAGAGCCAAGTTTTGAGTCGTACATTCCTTTTCGGGTTATATTTCAAAGAAGTTAAACTGGTCAACTATGACATAAAATTAAGGCCTAAATACACTAAAACTATTCAATTTGTGTTGATTTGGTCACATAAGGGCACCGTACCAGCTTATCATCAGTTAGTATGTGATCTTTCAACCAAGCTGCAGCTCTGAATTTCGAACCACAACTACAAGTGCCAATATGTTGCAACTTATCATTCAAGTTGTGCAATTTTTTGATGTTTGGGTCGTCGAATTTGAAATGAGAATTTAACAAATGTTTTTTGAAATCATAAGGTCTGTTGAATTGTCCGGTTCTATGGCGGCAAAATTGATGTGGAAACACACAATGAAATCTTGAAACGGTCTCGTGAGTTCTCAAATGTCGAGAAATATCTCTACGGATGGTTTTCTGGCAAATGTGACATTTGCGTGCAACCGGTCTTGACTTCTTATGCTTATGAGATGATCCCTTTGATGATAATGATGATGACGAAGTGATGACAGCGCCCATAGATGCTCTTCTTTCTGAGACTATGCCTGCCGTAGTCAGGAATGGGGATGCGGAGCAAGATGACTCCAGGTCATTTGAATCATCTCCAGTGATATCGTATGACTCAGCATCGCATTCAACACTGGCAAGTTCATCGTCAATGTCTTTGAAAAACTCATCTTGGAATATTGGAAACTGAATAGATTTAGTTGATGTTGCAAGAAATTGCTGCTGGGGTTGACAAGCCTGAATAGGAAGTAGACTGTCTAATGAAGGTCTGCCCTCCAGAGCAATAAAGTTTGGATGAATGTAGTTGTGAGAAATTGGGGAATCAGAAGACATTGAAGAATTGGTTGATGTTGATGGGGTAGCTAGTCCAGGGTTGCTTTCGATGTTGTAGTTCATGGGTGTTGCTGATGTTTGAGTTGATTGATTTGCAATTGATATTATTGAATTGTGCTTGAGCTGTTGATTGTACATCATGATATCAAAATTTGTCAAAGGCATACCAGCACTGTTATAGAACTTCTCAGGACTTATTTGCAGCAATGTACCAGCATCACCAGCCATTAAGCAAGTTCTATTAGAATTATTGTTCGGGACGTAGCAGCTGAAGGGTATCACATTTTCTATATTCATGAATAGATTATTATTGCCATTGTAACTGTTGCTGTTGATTGTACTGCCACTGACTTTGTAGTACCAATTTTGATGTTGTGAAGCCGTTGGAGTACAATCATTATTGAAACTATTGGATCCAACAGCGTTGTTGTCGTTGTTGTTGTTCAATGCAAAGGTGTTCATTATGTAGGCTTATTGAATTGAGAACTTGATTATAGGTAACTCGAAAAGTAAGCTTATGCAATTTCCAAAGGGGTTTTAGCCTCGATGTCTTGTATTCCAGCAAGATGTTTATGATTCTCTCGAAAGTCTGAAGTGACTATCAATAGTGCTTCTAATTTTGGTTATGTTAGTGGACCAAGTGTGATGTTATGATCTTAGTGCCTCTTAAAACTTTTACCTGATATTTACAAAGGTCACTGACAGGATTGAGTTCCTTTGAGTTCTATTTATATTTCGAAATATTTTTGATGGAATTCTTCATTTACTGGATCATTGAATACCAGACTTTTAAATAACTTTTTGATTTAGTCGGACATGCTATAAAGCGAAATAAATGCATTGTATGTATTGAAACCTTTGCTATCAAGATTAATCGATAGTATGTTATTCTTATGTGAGATATGGCATTAGGTAATATGGGCTAAGATGCATAGACTGCTATTATAGCTGACGCACGTCGCTTAAGGAATTTCACATGTCTCTTCGCATCACGAGAAAAGAGCGCGCGCCCGCAGTGTTACAGAGAGAAATTGTTAAGCGTTTGACAGCTTTTTCTAGACGGGAAATCGAAGCACATCTTTGCTAAATGGATTCTTGACAAGGATTGTTGGCTTCGATGTGCAGATAGAAGTGTTCCAGAAGGTTGCCATCAAAGGTTTTTGGGTGCTGTTTTTCATCCAACGTTTAAAAATCCGTAGATTCCATTTTGCTGCTAGTCATCCTCTCGATCTTATTTACAGTCTACCAAATCATATAGAAAACTCACAAGGCAAAAGATCTCAGATCTATTTATATATTTGCTTTTAAAGCTACGTCTGTTTAAGAGCCATATACATACAGATATATTTACTTCAATTATTAAATTGTTGATTCGGCATAATTTTTTATTGAAGTAGAGTAGTCTAAGTTGACTTGTCTCTCCTCATGTCCTCGTGAGTTTCTACCAAGAGCTCCACATAATAGAATCAATACTATTAGAACATTTAATGTATATTGCATTTTTTTTTTTTTTTACAATTTCATACAGATGCGCGAACTTCATTTCTGCATTACATCAATCTATTTCATGTGTTCCACTCGTCTTCTGGAAGACGCATTTTCCTATTATTAGTGCAATTCCTACAGGTCAGCCTGCAGCTGGGTTCAGTTTGCTTCAATGCTTCTGAATTGAAAGCCTTTACTCAGTTCTAGTCTCTCATGGCTGAATCAAAATAGCATTTCAAACAAATCTTGTCAATTGTATCAACATTATAGTCGGATCTTTCATTTGGCTGAATCGGTAAAAAATTGGAAGTATTACACAGGCAAAGCAATTCAAAATCAATTGTAGGGTGTGTTTGAAATGATTATAACTCACCTTGCCGGAGCCAAATCTATAATAGGCACCCCGTATTATATTTTTAGAAGATTTTCTTTTTGATACTTTAAATTGACGTAGTAGCTGTAAAATCACTGATCAAATACATTCTGTGCAATTGACTAAAACTTTACGAGAAGCAGCAAGATACAGCACACTGCTATGATCCGACTTAACATGCAGTCTATAACTTTTAGTGAGCTTTAGTTGGGCAGAAAACAAGAGAACTTTTGACTATGATGAATTCCGTTGCGGAGGTCTCCTTTAGCTACTGACTCGCTTAAACAAATCATAACAAAGATAGCATCAGTTGTCTTGTCTCGTGCGGCGCCATATGAAGCAATTCTATGAAATAAATTACTTTCACATATTTTGTGGCTCTTCGTAAAAATGGGATTGATCGATTGGAATTCAGATCATATGCTTAGGATATTGCACTCCTTTTGCTTGTTGTACCTCAACCACGTGAAACTAAAGTCCGCTTACCGAACGTTTAATAATAGAATAAATCGAAAATCTCAATTATCTTAAGGCTCATGACAAGGATTGTTTATTGAACAAATGTGCCGAAATTGTAATTCTTTGCCTATTTTCACCGGTTTTAAGAGCAATAAATGAGCTTGTGGGGTAGAAATTGTTAGTAAAAAAGTTTAAAAAAATCGGGAAACACAGGCAAGTCTGAAGTACTGGCCGTAAGTCCGTTTAAAGGCCGTTTTCTTGAATACATGCATACACGGCACAAGCTGTCGTCAACTTGAAATTGGGTAATTGTGATATTCCGTTTCTACAAAAGTGATCGTTCTTTGTTGCTATCCAAAATAATCCTACTAAATGGATACAGAGTGAAAAGGCTGGAAGGGTTTGCAATAGAGGTTATGAGCTGAGCACACTGATCAATAGGTTGTAGGGCTTCCATCTCATCAATTTGGTAGTATATTTATTATGGCCTCAACCCAAAGAGTAATTGTGCTTACGCTTTTGAAGCGATTTCAAAGTTCAGAGTTGTGAGTATTTCGAAATAACGTGCGTACTAACAAAATAATTGTTGTGCACAGCCTTACTTCATGCAAAAAATATTAAGTATGAAGAGAATAACGACTTTCTAATTGCAGATTTTAATATAATGCCGTAAAACTGAGCGCGATGACTATATTCCAACAGTCGCGGCAACAAGTCTCAGGGTTCTTTGTGCTAAAATTACACGTCATTTAATAGAGGTCCAAATGATGGTATTCAATATTTAAGCTTCAGATCTCTGCTAGGAGAGACTTTTCGCAAGAGCTATGCTGCCGAAAATTAATGCAGAATTGAAAAAAGGCGTGTTCGGAAAATGATTTTTATTTATCAAGGACCCAAGGTTTTGATCAAAGACATCAAACAGTCTGATGTCCCCCCAATACACTGTAAAACAGACTTAACTCGGGATGAGGTTGCAGTTGTCTCATCATTATAAACATCAAGACCGGGAAAAAAGGAAGCATTTCCCAATTCAATGCCGAAGAAACATGTGCTTCCAAGATAATTTTTATACAACGAGGACTCAAACTTTTGATTGAAGAAGATGTTTCGATCGAGAACAGCAATGCAATATCTGAAGCCCCAAGTTGAACGAACCGAGTTTAAGGTAAGGGCTGCAGCTGTCTCACGATCATTATAGTACTAGAGACTGGGAAAAGAAGAAGCTTTTCCCGTCACCATACTACCCAACGAAAACCTTTCCAAGACGCTTCTTAGTTTTGTCTCAGATCCAAGTATGTGCACTAATTTTGTCTCTGAATTGGTTCTGTCTGTGACCTGGTGATTATTTTACAAGCATTTGTTTTTGTAGCGAATAAGATTTTGCTTGACTGAAACATTTTGCTCTACTATTGGTGAACCCTGACCTGTTACTCTTCCAAACTATTGAAGCCAAAAACATCTGGGGTCAAAAAAATTTCAAAGGATGGACTTTCGGAGGGCTTATCTGGGTAAAATAGAAAGGAGAAAAAAAATTTCCACATACATAAATTAATAAGCATTAAGCTTCCAATTCTGAGCGCACTAGAAGATGACCTGCAATATATGCACATACAATAATCTGTCGCTTGCTGAATAGGCGAGCCCCGTTTCGCAAAAAGCTTGAGCATAGCAGTAGATTGAGCATATAGTCTTCATGGTGTGGCCACCGAACTAAGTTAAGCAGTCTCTTTGTCAATGTAGCTGTAATATCCAGAATATTATAAATATATTCCGTCATTAAGTCCAATTACACCTCGAAGTCTGGATTTCATCATGTTGTTGTCGATGACGAAGCATTACGTATATCCTCACCATCCTTCAATCAATAGTTTAGTCTTATGTTTCTCTATGTTAGAAGCCAATGCATCCTATTGCAACCAACAATGTCTTTAATCTGAAAAATTGTTCGGTAGATAACAAACAGCCATCGATTTTTTTGCAACAATTTATGCGCAACAGGGTCAAATTACAGGAGCTTTTCTGTTCGAGCGGGTTCGACAGTATTTGTCTTTAAACCTTGTTTTAGCTTCATTTACTGTTAGTCGCTTTCCTTTCTCTGTCTCTGGAGGGATCGTTCTAGAAGAGAGTAAACTACTAACCTTCACGAAAATTACTCCATGCGACTTGCCAGCTAATATAGCAGAAGTATCAGGTGGCATAGAGTGCATTCCAGCTGTCGGTGAACCATAATTAAATCAAGAAGCTGAGAAACACTTCGAGAAAAGGAAGGATCTAAACACCTTGAGAAACTTAGAAAACAGAAAAAAAAAAAAATAAAACGACTTTCCAACAATAGTATTACATTAACCTGCAGCAGTGCGCGTGATAAGTACAGAAGTTACTGACTCTTCAAAATGATCTTCTACGCTGCGGTCCACACATTCGATTATAAGCGAGGTAAACTTCGTAATCCTCGGTTCAATAAGATCCACTAGCTCCATAGCAATACTTTTCGTCTCTGCAAAGAAAATTAGTACAAAAATTCTCAACATCCCTTACATCTCCGAAAAGATCCTGTTGTGAAGCAGGGCAAGATGTCGCAGAAAGCACAGGTAAAACATTACTACTTTGATAAGCATAAAGGAATGGTCTGTCCTTAGGCACCAGCTTGTAATACCGGAGACTTTGCTTCTACTTTTTCGAAGAGATCGAGCAGAGTTGATCAGGTCATAAGGATGATTGAAGTGCTCGCAGTAACGGAGGAAACCATTATTTTAGTCACTTTTTTGTAGCAGCTAATTAATGCACGGACTAGTTTTGCACCAAACTATAGGCAGCCGCTTATAAGCTCTCTAATTCAAAACGGTTTGTTGGATGATATTTGTCGTGCGCCCTCCTTCAAGCCAGTCAGATTACCACAATTGTTTTATAATGTAAGGTGCAACAATATCCTACATTTAAAGATGTGAGCTTACAGATATGAGATTTGCATCAAACAATAACAGGCAAAACGTAAAATTACATATTATTAAAAACAACCAACAATAACAACCATTTTAATAACAAACTCAATATACATCGTATTAAAAAGATTTACATCTTACAAAACCCAAAATAATTTAGCTTCCCTCTGTTTTGCAAGGACAGTAGGCTTAGATGCTTACCCTTGAAATTGGCTGCTCTTCCAAATAAGGACACAGTAAGATCTTGATATCTGTTAAGATGTGGTTCTCCAACCAATCTTTTGCATTAAATTTTGAACCACAACTACAGGTTCCAACGTACTTCAATTTATCGGTCAAATTGTTCAATTTCTTGACATTTGGATCATCGTATTTGAAATGGTAGTTCAATAAGTGCTTCTTGAAATCGTAGGGCCTGTTAAATCTGCCACTTCTATGACGGCAATAAACATGTGGAAAGACGCATCTGAACCTCAGCTGAGTGCTATGCGTGCGTAAATGACGTGACATGTCTCTACTTATCATCTTATGGCAAATGTCACATTCCCTTTTGCAAGTCAACCGTTTTCTATGTTTCATGGAACATTCTGGTGGCAGCACAGTTGCGGATGGCAAAGCTGTGCAGTCATTTTCATCTGCATGTTCAGAAGAGTCAAATGATAAAGAGTCTGAGGCATGTGAATCATCTATTGGAGTATTGGAGCTTTCGTAGCTAGCTGAATAAGATGGCATTTCTTCCTGTCTGATGCTGGAGTCAGCGAACACTTGCATTGCATGATGTGAAATATAATTTGTATTCAATTCGGTGGTTGAATATACAAGGGGAGACTGTGTGACTTGTTCTGTAAGTGGCTGAAAGGCAGCAACTGGAAGTTGAAATGGTGTCCCTCGGTTACTACTGGGTTGTGTTTGGTGCGAGCTGTCTATTTGAGGTACTGAAACAAATTGTTGAGTTTGATATTCATTGTTCGCTAAGGCAGTATTGCGATTACGCATCGACTGACTGTATTGATATATTTCTGCCTGTGTGGCCCCCTTGTGATCAACGTACTCAGAGAAATCTTTCAATGCTTCCGACATTGTAATTGTTAACTCCAAGAGCCTGTTCATGACAATATGCGGTGACTCGTCGGAAGGATATACCGAAATTGGTATTGATGATGACATTGTTGAACGTGATTGATGTGGTTATCAGTCTGGCACCAAGTGGGAAGGGGCACTTTTATATAGATCTCCAATGCTGTTGAAAAAAAAAAAAACACTTGGGCCCTGATCATACAATCCTGTATGAAAATAGAGTCAAGGCTCTTCACAAAGTATGGATAAACTGAATCTTATTCAAAACTTTTCAACACAATTAAGAATCAAAAGCATGTTTTTGGTTTAAATGCTCTCTCCATGCTGTCGCACCGGCAAGTTTTGTGCCTAAGATTGCAGTCCGAAACTAACGGTAAGGTCTAATGCATATGCAAAATGCACTCTTTTAAGGAAGAAAAAAAAATACAATTATTTTTGAAAAATTAGCCTCAAGACCGCCTGTCTGGCCCACATACTCGCTTTTATTGCAAGAGCAATGAAGGGCCTATGATCGACAGAAATGCTGTGCCGCTATTCTCCTGTTCGTGCTGATCAGAAAGGTTGAGTTCCATACCTCGTTTCTCGTTCCTTGCAACACTGAAGCATTCCTTTAAATAGAGACAGCAGCTGAATTCCATTTCAGACTGGGGGACCAAGTAAGTTTGAGGCGACAGCAAAGATTGTTTTGCAATGTCCCAAACTGATACCAAAACACTTTGTCCGCCCCACAACGATTACTGCATTCGAAAGTTGTGATTCAATTTCGAAGCATTCATCAAACCTATCACGTTGGAAAGAAAAAATTAATCTCTCCAAAAAAAATTTGTGCTTATTTTAAGTTTAGACTGCAAAATATATTCACCTTTTTTTTTCTGTTCGTTTGAAACTTGACCTATCATCATGAGATTTTTCCAATAACAAATGGAATGTCTTACTTACAACGTCTTAGCTCGTTAAAAACTGTTTGATCTAAGGGAAGACTTGAATCGCTTTGACGAACAGGATATATCAGTAGGAATTTTGTCCGTTTTGTAACATGGCGTTTGAACAGTACCGAAGATCTCTATGATCCAAATAATGGCCCTTAAAAAGCAAAAGACTCTCATCATAAAAATCGGATCATTTTATAGCTCAGCATACGGGCGGGACTGACTCTCGAGATCTGAAGAGGTGAGGGCTTTCTAGACAATCTTAGATCCTTTGCTGTATCTATGACTTTTCGGATCTGAATACCCAATTGAATATTTTTGCAGATTGCCACATCCTTAATTATAAGTAAATATACTTGATCGCCTCGTAGTTCCCGGATTGGGTTTCATCTTCCACTTTTAAATATTCTGCGGTCTCAGGCGACTCAATAGAGAAGAAATTGAACCGCGGAAAATACAGCTTGTCTTATATATTACCACAAGAAGCCACGCTTCTTCAAAAAATTACAAATGAGGATCGCTGTCTGCAGTCGTGTGACATAACCAAACTACAATGTCAAGAGGGAGCTGGAAAAGCAACCAAATCTTAACAAAATTGTCGCCAATATCTATTGGCTTCCTCCTTTGTTACAAATCGTCTTTGGCTCAAGCGATTATCAGGACCTTCTGTCACCAGGACGATATATATGCATTCAATATTCACTTTGTACTTCTTTCTTTATAGCTGCTTGCTTGTGTGTTTATATGACCGTAATTACAAAAACAAGAGCCCCTTGCTTTGGAATTTGTATAAGTGAGAAGAAAATCGACATATCTCGGTTTATCCATCAATCATCACAGATATATTACCTTTTCCCCTCTCAATATCGTATTCTGTGCGGTGTCGCCGCTAAAAATAACTAACAACAGAAAACTAAAAAAAGATATATTTTTTGCATATAATATCCCTCTCTTAGCTGTCTTTAGAGCACCCACATAGCATAATGTAAGCTGCCTTATTGAACAAATCTATTGAGAAATAACTTTGTCTTCGACATTAACTCTTTTCGCATGAATTTAAGGAGAAGCTTCAAGAAGGGGTCTTCCTGCTTCTTTAAGCCGTGATACCTCCATAATCTAGATAAAGCATTACCTTCCTAACATCGGTTTTGTATAGCATGTTTTTATTCCAAGGATTCAACGTAAAATTTAGACATCTTTCACAAGATCACTAAAGGAGCACTTCCGGTTGCGAAACTGTTCTAAACAAGAGACTTTTGAGCACTAAGTTAAGAATGGCTTGACAACATTGGCGTTGAAATTGTTTCAATAGAGTAATCAGCAACAGTAAACTTGTTCAAACATATAGAAGGACGTGTGAGCCTCAACATCACTGCTTGGGTAGGGAATTTAAAACAACGAAACTTCCTGATTTTAGGTGTTTTTATATTTTCAGTTTGAAAGCCCCCTCTTCCCTTATAGGTATCATAAATGTAAAAATCTGGAACAACTAGGACTGCAAAGAGGAAATTTGAGGAAAAAGTTCATAAGTACCAATCGACACTGAGGCTACAGCTGTCAAAGTGTAGTCTTGCAACAGCAATTTTTGAGAATACCTATTTTTTAACGATGTATGATTCCAGCTCTTCAGTAGCACTTTTCTGGTTTTCCAGGCTCTTTCCATAAAAAGAATATCATCAAAACTGGTAAATTCCAACTAACTTTTGGACTCTGAAAGCAGCAATGAAAGCTTAAAGTGTAGAAAACCCTTCGAGTTGTTTGATAAATGCGGCGAAACGGAGAACTGCAAAGTGGAGTTCCAAGTAACATTATTGACCCGCATCCACTAAACGTACGAGGCCCTGGAATAAAACCTTTGTAATCAAGATCATTGAAAGAAATGCAAATTTTTCAAATATCCAGAAGGTTTGATTTACCTCTTACAATAATATAAAATTTCATTAATTCTTTATGTACATTATCTTTGGAAACAAGTAACCCGGCCGCTCGGTTGCTTGTTCGCTATCTAGCTTCAGTTATACAGTTTTTCTGCTAGTAAACCTCAGCTTTGATATGATAGTCTACCTTGTGAATGTTATGTGATTTACTCTAGAATCAGATACACTGATTCAAGCTCATACAGACAAAACAAATCTCTGAATAGAGAGACAATAGCGTTTGAGACTTGTAGTAAGCCGGTCAAATAAGACATAAGACAGCTCTTAGAAAGCCAACAAAACTACTCTTACCTTGAATCAAAACCTTTGAAATCAAAACTTTTAGCCATTGCTGCATTCAAAAGAGCCTTATCTGTAAAAGTGTGATACTATATTAGTGATTTAAAGAGCGTGATTATGATCAAATCTAGTATGAGATTCCACAAGTAATATCTACAAAGTTCCACTTCTGTAATCCAATTGAGAAACCTGAAGTATCAGTAGTTGCATGAATATCGGAAGATTTCTACTCATGTGTAATAAGGAGTTTAGCCGAGAATGTTTGTGTTATGTGCTATTATGTGCTATTATGTATGATGTGCGCGCTTTCTTGTGAGAAGTGCTTTTTGCATGTTTCGGGATTTTTTTTTAGGTAGCCAATAGACAGCTATGCCTCTTTTAAGTGCTACCACATGAGATAAACTGTAAGGAACATCACCTGGTACCCCTCTATACCTTGATATGGTTTCTCAGCTCGGGAACACGTTTATAGAGAGTAGGTGTGATTTGGATCTAAGACTAGTTAAAGATTTTCATGAGCCTGTTAGAGTGAACTTGTTGCAGACAAGAAGCATAGGGGGTGTTTCTGGTTGCTCTTCTGGATTTATGCGGAGCTACCGAGCAGATATTCTGCAGTGTAATGTAGCAAGCATTTATTATTTGTGTCAGCAATACTACAACTAATTGTTATGGCTACAGGCGTCATGGTGATAACCGTGCTCAGCAAATTCCTGTCAATAATTGGGCTTGCCTAAAGGCCAATTCCGTTAATAACTTCCAATCAGTGCCAGTTCAAAACTGAGTATCATTCTTCTGACGAGACAGACCCACTCAATCCAGGACAGACCAGTTCCTCTAAATTATATATAACGGTTTCAACTGTGAGGATAGAAATGTCACCAGGGAAGGTAGTCATAAGAATATCAATTTGTATGTAATGGGAAGTAGCCCCGAGAGCTTCGTTCTTTGCTTTTTTGTTTTTTATTGAAATTATTTTTATTAATTAGTAAACGATAAGAATCAATGAAATAGAAGTGGAGCCAGAGAGTTGGAAGTTTAAGAGCTATGCTATAGACCATAAGTTAAGTAGTTTGATTGCATCACACATACTTGAACTCAGACGCGCGTATCTGTTTGGTAGCTGAGTTACTTTATTATCAAATCTTTTAACAAGGGATATTTACCGAGAACGAGTGATTTTTATAATGGCAACTCTCCTCAATCATCCGAATAGCACTGTGACAATCTCCAAATTGATGTCAGATTTGGAGATTTCAGTGCATGATGAAAACATCAAAACCATTGAAAAGTTGATATCCATCAATATAGAAGACGAAGAAATTAAAGTGAATTCCTCAGGGTTTAACACTTTACTGAAGTACACATGCGAGCTTTCTGAAGATGACAAGTTGTCTCAAGGAGCCGGAGGTGACGTGTACAAAAGTGCTAATCAGGACCACAAGACTAAACGTACATTTAAAAAGATTGTAGTGAAGAAGTTTTTGTTGAAAGAACAAGAATCTATCAGAATTTATAGAATCAACTCAGTCAGAGAATTTTTGATCAATTTGAAAGCTTCTTCCCAGTCTTCACAGATGGTGAAGCCTTTGGACTTGTGCTTCTCGGGTGACGCTAGGCTATGTTTAATATTGCCTTTCCATCAGTATGGAGATTTGTTGTCATTATTTACAAGAGTGCGTAAACATTCCAGCTTACGCTTGTCGGTTGCACATAAAAACTTGATTTTTCTCAAGGTCGTCCGTATGGTGGAATCATTACACAAATTAAAAATAGTGCATCGTGATATGAAACCTGAAAACATCTTGATTGATGAGAATGGAGATTTGAAATTGACGGATTTCGGTTATGCCATTGATTTGACTGACTACCCCAATGATGAATCGGTTTCAGCAGAAAGAGAGCTGTACAAGCTGGAGATTCCAAATTATTTAAATTTTTCGTTGGGCACAAAATCATTCAAGCCTCCAGAGTTACATAATTACAATGACCGGGGTGAGCTAGTCGGTCCAACTGCAGTTTCGATACGGAATTTAAAGAAACTTGATATATGGTCTTTAGGTATACTTTATTTCCAGATAGCAAAAATGATGAAGCCTTGGATTGACACTTCACCGAAAGACAGAAGTTTTGCAAAATATGCGACTTTCTATAAGCTGAACAAAGTTCACGAAGTGGAGAGCATATCTTGCACTTCCCTAATGAAGGATACTAACTTAGCATTGTTTAACAATTTCGAAGATGATGACTTGAAGAACTTGTTGTTGAAAATGCTTAATCCTGATCCTGTTACAAGAATTGACATTAAGCAAGTCTTGAGGAGCCCATGGTGTCTTGGATTAAGCGATGATTATAAGAAGTTTGCATCAAAAGAGCAAGACGAAGAGTTATTGAAATTGATCAATTCTTTATGATTCATATATGCTACATGGGATTCATTTGTATTTATTCATGCCATTTACTTTTTACTATATTACACAAAATCCTTGCAGATAGCGTTTTCAGCTTCATTCTCTGAAAACCAGTAGAGACCCATTACAGCCTAATGAACCGTCACCAAAAGGGCTGTGTTGAGCATTTGCACTCTGCTAGATTCTGCAGGTCATAGTCTTCATTTGTGATGAATATCAACGCCAGGTTTTTAGCTTTAAGCCATCAGTTTGTAATACTCAATTTCTTCCATCATTTGTTTATGAGAAATATCTATATCGGTTTTGAGCGAAACCCACTCGTTTTTGTAAAGGTTTTGTAGCTCTTTGGATGTCTCGTTGTTTTTCAGCACAATGCCATCATAGTATCCCAGTATCTGAGAACGAAGTACTTCAATGATATTGTCTTTTTCGTTTAAGTTCATCTTCAATTTAAAAGACTTCTCACTTTGTAAATCATTATTAAATTTAATCAAATTTCTAATTTTCAGCAACTCTTTGTTTTCGTTTTCAGTCAATTGTAACTTCAAGTCACTAATGATTTCGTTCAACTTCAGTCGCTCTTCCTCTTGCACTCTTTCCAATTCATCCAAATTTTGAGATCTCTTTGATGTGTTGTTAATCATAGCTTTATTCTGAATCTTTTTGGTCAACGTCGCATACCTAAGCGAACTATGCGTTTCTTCGTAGTCGGTTGGTGAGATACAGCAAATCATACAGCTTTTCGAATTACCCCCAATCGATTCCTTTAAAAGCCAGGTCAAAGCCGAGTCCCTATATGGTACTATCTGCTGGCTTGAAGATCCAGAGTTCTCGGAAAGTATCGTTAGGACTCTACCAAGTGTCGTCAATGACTTATTTATATTCGACCCCTCTTTTAGTCTGAGACCTGTGTTACCAGTGCTATTTGCCCTTTCAGATCCTGCAAGATCGACAAGTCGTAAATGGGACGTTTTCTCTTTTATCACTTCAGTAGACAAGTATTGCTTTTGGACGAGTTTTATTGTGAATACCGCATGTGATCTAGACGAGTTTGCATTGGACTTGGTGGATGCAGTTTTTCTTTTCAGCGTACCCTCACTCAAATATTGGAAGACCTCACTGCCTGAGCTCACTTGAATCTCATTCAAATTCTCCACGAAAGGTCCTAAATGGTTTTCTCTCATTTTCTTCTTCATGATTGTTTTATGGTCTAGTAAGTCGAAAACTTCTTCGTTATAGATCTCGAAATAATTTATAGATATATCCAAGGATGTGTTCTCTTTTTCCAATTCTTTTACCCTTGTAAACAAACTTTCGCAAATTCTTGGAATTAGCCCATCACCGTTCTCACCAAACATGGTGTAGGACTTTCCTGAGCCTGTTTGGCCATATGCAAATAGACATGTATTGTATCCTTCCAACGTATGAGCTAAAAACTCCTGACCACAGCATTGATAAACGGTTTCTTGATTGGCGTAGTTGGGGTGATCTGTATTGAACGACCAAAGCGAATGGTCTACACTGAAGTGTCTTAAATCCTTTGGGCTTAAATTTTGAGAATTTTCTAAGAATCTCTTTGGTAGCAAGGTGGTGATGTTTTGGGTCATCTGGATAAAACAGTCTGAATTATTTGTGTTTGTCGACAGTCTTTCTATTAAGGGCCTGAGTCTGACAATCACTTTGATTCCATTGCTGGGTGTGCTCGCCGACCTCTGCTTTCCAATCCTCAAAGTACTCATAATGCTCGCTAGGTCTCTTATCTGTTGTTCTTTACTTGTACCCTGTTGCAGTTGATTTTCTCTAGGTGATTCTTTTGTTTATTATAAAAAAAATCCAAAAAGGAAATTGTTTTGATCAGCTATTTTCGGACAATTGAGCCTTAAGCGCACTTCTGATAGATGTGTAACAGTTTCACGACTTTTAGGTTTGTTAGTTGTCACTTTTTCATCTTATGTATTTGCCTTTAAGAGATCAGTACACCCTTTTAATTCGTGTGTTGAGTCTGTCAATATAACTTATATCGAGTGCATCACTAATAATGTCTGATTTAACACCCGATCAACAAGAGAAATTGACACTATTTAGAGAGGTGACCTCTTATGAGGAGGAAGATCACGATAAGATGATTAAGTTATTGAACACAAATCATTGGAATTTAGAGATTGCAATTCCCAGATTTTTTGATGGGAACTTTGAAGAAGAACCTATAGTACCGCCTCCTCAGACGGAAACCACAGGATTTGAATACGGAGAAGGCACGGGAGATATACATTCAAGAAGGGCTCCACCTGTGCCGCAAATGCAACGGTTGAACTCACCTTTATTTGATTTTCAAGACGCTATACCAAAATTTCCCAAAGCAATAATGATATCAGACAATTGGAAGTTCAAATTGGGACTTCCACCAAGACTGCAGTCCCATCAAGGGGCCATTTCACCTATACTATTTATCTTTCTTTTGATACCAAGGACAATTCTGCTTATCTTATCGGGCCTCGCGACTTTCATTGATTTTCTTTTCCCCGGTTTCAGCAGATTGTTCGCTTTCACCGGTGAGCCCAACTCTTTTCCAGGGGAGCACACTTTTAATGAAATTCAACCTGATTTTCAAACTTATTACGATGAGTTGACTGGATACACGAAAGAAGAGGAGGAGCTGAATTCAAAGAGGTTGATTTTTCATGAAGGCGAGTACAACAACGCATATAACTTCGCCAAAAGTAATTTAAAATGGTTGTTAATTGTCTTGGTCAACAATGACACAAGCAGCACATTGAAAGGATTGTCTGAGAATAATGTTTTCAAGAAATTCACTGACAAGAATGACATCGCTCTTTGGGGTGGCAACGTTGAATTCATCGAGCCATATGAAGTTGGTAGAACTTATAGGGTTCGAAAATTGCCACAGTTGATTTTGATTGCAAATGTTTCCAAAGCAGGAGAGTTCCCCTTGATGTCTGTTGTTAACAAGTTCTCCATGCCTCAAAAACGTTCACCTGACTCAATCAAGTCAATGGTGAAAAAGTTACAGAGGTCAATCGACATATATGAACCACAATTGGTTTCTCAGCGTTATGATAAACAAGAGCAAGAATTATCGAGACAGCTCAGAAGGGATCAAGATGAAGCATACAACAAATCATTGTTGGCTGATAAGCAAAAGATGGAACTGAAATTGCAGGCAAGGAGAGAAGAAGAGGAACACCTGATGAGAGGAAAGTTGAAAGAGGAGGAGAAAATGAATAAAATCAAGTTAAGAGAATCTTACTTGATACTCAAAAGTATCGAATTACTCGAGTCGAATGACGCTTTTGAAAAAGGCAATTACACAACCATCCAGTTCAGACTCAACACCGGAGAAAGAATAGTGCAGAAATTTTTGTCATCGAAGAGCTTATACGATTTATTTCTCTTCATCGACTGCAAGTTATTTTTGAAAACGTTCGACGAAATCAAAGATGACAAGGAGGTCTTGGATATACTAAAGCTTGAAAGATTGAGCGAGATAGTCAGTGTTGATGACTATGATCACGGTTTCAACTTCGAACTTATACAACCATTTCCAAGGTTTGTGTTGGAGCCAAAAAGTGATGTCCAAGTAGGCGCCGTTAAGGAGATATGGCCAAATGGCAATTTGTTGGTAGAGTTTGATCTGGTGATTGACGATGATGATGATTCTGATACTGAGCTGACTGCATGAATGATTTAATGATAGTGATGGAGGGTATATACGATTGTTTTCACCGAGTGATTTCAAAGTTGTTTATTACAATTTGAACAAACTTCCGAATATATGACTAACGTAAACTAAACTCGTTCTTAATGAACTTGACGAAAAAATGGTAATGCTAAAAAAGGTATATAAATATGCCAGATAAATATATGCAGCATTGTATGTCAAGCTAGAGTTTTGCCTTGATCGCACTCAATCTATATTTCAAATCTTTCAAGACTTTGGAATCAGGAGTCCACTGATCGAACTCTGCTGCGATCTGTTCGATTTGCTCTCTGCCATGGGGTATATTTTTCAAGCTTTCGAATATCAACCCTCTCATACACCACGGTAAATGGTATGGATTGTTGTTCAACAGCTTGATATCGAATCTGTTGAAATGAACCGGTTGTGGATTTGAGACATTTAGATCGTTCGTCGCCAAGATAAAATCAACAGCTAACTCGTAAACATTGGGGTCATTATATATTTTCGAATGCCCACCCCCGGTTAATGGGCCCGCCAATGAATTGCTTATCTCCTTGATAATTCCGTGATCTGTGAAACCAATGTTTTTCAACCATAGTGATATCGCCACTACTCGTGAGACAAAGGAAGGGGTATTAGACCCACCATCAATATAACAAGCTCTATAGATATTAGGATGCTCGATGTGTGACGCTATAGCGGAATATAGTGGTACTAATTGATCATCAATTGAACCAACAAAGCAAATTTTTGTATTATTACCAATTATGATTTTCAAACTTTCAAGATATTTTTTCGATTGCACTGAATCAAAATTTTGAAATTCAAATAGCTCTCTCATTGAATCGTGTTCAATGGTTGAATAAGCCTTCACTAAGAAAGACTGGTCGGCTCCGTAATAAGGGCCATTGTTCACACCGGCCATTGCCAAGATTCCCAACTTTTTGTTATGCTTATCATTGTCAATCACGCCAGTTTCTATTAGCCTTGATAACAAAGATACTGTCACTGGTGTACCTTGAGAGTGACAGGCAAAGAAAACAAAGTCTGATTTTTGGATCTCTTCTTTCCATTTCTCCATGATGCTGAAAAAATATTCAACCCTATCGAATATACGTCCCTCTTTCTCGAGTGCGATTTTTTGAATTGAAATATCCAAGTCGTATTTCTTCGCCCATTTCAAAATCGCAATTTCTGCCTCGTTGGCAAATTTAATGGATGTCCCTGTTGGCTCACCAATCAATGGTCTCAACATCTTATTGGGGAAGAACCCATGAACACCAACAATGAGCACTCTTTTGAAGGTTTTCGGTTTTGTTCTTTGTAGATGCTTCGGAGTGGTAAATGAAACCATATTCGTGAGCTTATTAACCAAAGATTCGTGGGGCAATACTTCCTCCAAACTCGGCACTATAATGTTTGGTTGCAGTGGTTTCTTCGAAGATTGCAGTTTTTTCAGTTTTGCTTGATTTTCCTGTGATTTGGAAGGTTCGAAGATGACAGCATCTTCTGTAAATCTATTTTCCAGTTCTGAATTAGTTGAGCTGTTCCAAAAACTCCAAGACATGGATCGTGTGTTTTTTATTTCGTGACTTTTGCCTTCGTTATCATGTGTTATGATTGCCTTCGGTTTTGATAGAAGCTCATTTGATGGTTCGTTTACTTGTTGTCTGTTGTGCAGTTGTTGATATTGCTGAAGTTTACCATCTTGAAACAACTTTCGTAATGACTCACTGGAGAGGTTCTGTGATTTTGATAATTTTTTACCCCAATTGATCCAGCCTTCATTTTGTTTCTTATCTTCCTGTTCTGGTGCGGTTCCGGAATCAAGATTATCATTAGCGATATCGATCTTTGGTTTGATAGTGTCTTCATCAGAGTTGATGGCAGAAGAGCCAGCTTCTGCATCAGTCACAATACTTGGGGAGTTTTTCGATGAAGTAGGAGTTTTTGGTTCTTTTGAAGTCCATCCGAAACCCCACGCTGAAGCACGTTTATCTGTAGTATCAGTAACGGCAGCAACTTCGGATTCGGTATCTTCTTGACCCTTTTTCATCGGCTCTTCAGGTTGCTTCTTGGGTTCATCACTCTTAATTGAAGAGCCCGATGACTTCAAAGAGGCCGATCTTGATCTCTTGAGATGATTCATGATTGCCATCACTTCCTTTGTTTTCATTACTCGTTTAAAAAAAATGTCACTTTATTTTTTTTTCTTTAGTTCTCTTAAATTTTGATCGATAAAGAAAAGAATCAAAAAATGAGCACGATGAGCTACCGGTGATGAGAGTACCATATTCAGCAAGAATGAAGAGAACGTTGATACAAGCCTCCACTGAAAAGAAAACAACAAAGGAAATTGCGTCTTTCTTTAAGAGGGTCAAGGTGGAAGATACCAGACATAGCAATGACTGCCCAACGTCCAATACAAAGTTCGAAAATCATGAAGAACGCGAAAACAATCCCGATATCAAGTCTGATCTGGTTATAAATACTGAATTCAGCAAATTCAACTGGATCCAATCTTTGCAAGAGGATCAAAAATTACTACTCGATCTTGAAATCAACACCCTCCATGATTCATGGCTACTGATTTTGCACAAAGAATTTACAAAACCTTATTTTCTTAAGTTGAAGCAGTTTGTCTTGCAAGAACAAAAAATCAACAAGATATTCCCACCCCCTGAAGATATCTACTCATGGAGCCGATTGACACCGTTGAGCAAAACTCGAGTTCTTATCATAGGACAAGATCCGTACCATAATGATAATCAAGCACATGGATTGGCATTTTCAGTAAAGGATCCAAACACAAAGATTCCACCTTCTTTACAAAATATATACAAGACAATCTTGGTTGATTACCCTGATTTCAGGATACCGAAAAAGAATGCCAACTTGAGCCCTTGGGCGAATAACGGGGTCTTGATGTTGAATACTTGTCTTACGGTAAAAGCCCACAATGCCAATTCCCACTCTAACAAAGGCTGGGAAATCTTCACCAAAGAGGTTGTCAAACAGTTGATCCATTATAAGAAGCAAAATAAGGAGCAGCTTTGTATTATGTGTTGGGGAGGGCCAGCTCAAAAATTACTTACCGATATCAAGAAGACTTCAAAAGACATGGAGGATGATAGTATCTTGATACTCAAGAGCTGCCATCCAAGTCCCTTGAGTGCCTATAGAGGTGATTTTTTCAATTGCGGCCATTTCAAAAAGTGTAATGAATGGTTAGAAGATGCTGATGAAATAAAATGGATCGGTATCGGTGATAATACCGTTTAGGGAAGAGTACGACGGCATCCCGATCCCATCCCTCGGCCTTTGTTGTGTTTATCTCACACGACCGGGAATCTTGTTTCCTTATCTGGCAAGTGGGGAATTTTCCGCGGTGGAATCTGTTTTTTTTTTTTTTTTGTCTTTGCCTCTTTTTTTACAGTGGGTGCTGTGCTGCATGCCGTGCTTGAGGAGATCATCCGAACGAGAAGGAAGTGAGTGAGTGGGCAGAAGCAGAAGCAAAAGCAAAAGCAGCACTTGTGACTGACTGTGTATACACCAATTTGACAACGGACAGCGATATGGAATTTGACCTGTGTATATTTACTTTCGAATTCCCCCCCCTGGGGATTATAATTTTATATGTTACACTAAATCAGATCGAGCACTACTACACATTTTACATCGTACACAATGGAGTATAACAGGAACGCCAACGTGAATGTTAACATCTCCTTTCTTAACACTCAGAAACATCTGAATAAACCTGTCACCCTAGATGGTGACGAAAATTTGAGATGTTTATCTTCCAAAAAGGGTAAACCAAATAATTCCTTGTTTGGAGAAGCCAAACAAGAACAACAAGAACAACAACCACAAGTTGAAGTTGTTGATCACAATTCATACAGAAAAGCTGCAAAGACTTTACAAATAGCCTTTGCAGAAGATAAATTCTCACAATACCTTACCGGGACTATTGAATCACCAAAATTGAAAGAACAAGTGGATTTAGCCTTGTTTGAATCATCCGTTTATTCATCAATCTTGGATGGATTAGTTCTCGCTATTAGAGACGTCGAAGCTGAAATGGTTGATCCAGATCTGCCATTTTTAGCTGTTGCTTGCTTTATCAAACCGGATTACAAATCCAATTATTGGAAAATGGTTAGATCTGGATATTTGAAAATCGCATGGTTGGCCAATAAGGACTGCCGTCGAAGGGTTTTCCAAGAGCAATATCCAATTTTGACCAAAGCAAAACATGATGTTCTTGGTGATCAAGATGATCTCGCTTGGTATTTATCTGATATCGGTACTACACCAAATGCCCGTGGTAAAGGTTGTGCCAGAAAATTATTAGAGTTTGCATACGAAAATTATATTGATGTTAATGATGAAATTTGTTATTTAGAATCGTCACATCCAAGAAATAGGATGATTTATGAAAAATTGGGTTTTACCTTTGTTAAAATTGTCAATGTTGGCCATGTCAATTGTGATTGTATAACCGGTCCATGTGATGAAAAACCATTACAAATGGATCTAATGGTCCGTGGTACAAAAGGCGAGAAATGGGAATACAGAAATAACAAGTTATCGGGGATTGTTGAAATGGGCAAGATGTGATTCATTAATTGAATTTGCAAAAAAAATGGGCCTCCTTTTTCATTATGATGGCCATTTTTATCCTTTGTGTCTAATTCAAAACTTTCCCGATGTTATTTATAATTTATCCTAGTTCAATGGTTTTTTTTTATTCGTGGATCAGAGGAAGAAAAGAGTGAGAAGGACTTACTATTTTTATCAAATTGCACCCCAAATGTCATCTCGTTGTCATGTGTCAGAGTTTGTCTGATCATTACCGATGAGGTTGTATTACTCTTTTTTTTTTTTTTTTTACATTTGAGGGGTTCGCTTTTTGAAACATCAAGATTACCATCTATATCTTGTCATATCTTGTTGGATATCACAGGGTATCGATGTGATCACTTCTATCACTCTCTATTCTTTGTTGTTTCCATGTTTTTTTACTTGAGACTGGCTTAGGCTATTTTTTCATTGGGTTTGCATCAATCGAGACTGACCGCTACGGTCATATCTCATTGGGGGAACGAGGTTTTTAGTTTTGTGTTTTTTAGTTTTGTTATTTTATTAGAGTATTTGCGTTTTCATTTTCCTTTCTTTTCAAGGGCACTTGGTCTTCCAAGCTCTCTTTTCTATTTTTCTATATAACCGGAATGGCAGTTGTTGATGATCAGTGTCTGGAAATTTCAACTGTCAAGGTTTTCACTTATATCATACCAGACATGCGTTTATTTAAATTGATTACGTTGTAGAAGATCCTTAAAAGATGATCTGATTCTCCTCCTTTTGACAAGGTTTATCACACCTAACAAAGAAGGTGGGACTCATAAAACAGAGTCTGTGGTAAACACTTATGGTTATACAATTGTCACTAAAATGTCGCGAATGTACAAAAAGCTCATGAAACGTATAATTTTTATTTATTTATTTATTTCAAGTGTGTCAACGCTTACAGAGCACACAGCTATATAACGCCTTATTAATAGGCATTAATCGATGAACACATCATGTTAGTCCATTGCAAAATAATAATGCATTAAAGCAAAATTGGAAAAAAGAGAGTGACTAAAAATACATAAACAGGTTTTTTTTGTTTGTTTTTTTGTTTTCCACAATGACGACAACCTCTCATGGTTCATAGTCATCATCATTAACAGAAGGTGTTGCTGCGTTCCATGCTCCCGGCGTTGGCGCAGTGTTACCTGGTGTAGGAGCAGAATCCCAACTATTACCAGATTGAGCATCATCACCATGTCCACCGGCATTAGGATCCCAAGCACTTCTATTACCATAAGTGGAAGCACCTCCCCAACCTGGAGTCTTACCACCGCCATAAGCTGAAGCGCCTCCCCATGATGGGGTTTTGGCACTTGAAGCACCCCAAGATGGAGTCTTACCACCTGCTCCTGATGAAGCACCCCACAGTGGGGTTTTGGAACCGCTTCCCCAAGCTGGAGTCTTGGATCCTCCATATGCAGAGGCACCTCCCCAAGCAGATCTGTTACCACCACCAGAACTGATCGCTGAACCCCATGCTGGAGTCTTGGCACCTGACCCAGTAGAAGCCCAAGCTGGAGCGTTCGAATTGACTGGTGTTTGTGAAGATCTTGGTTCCGATCCCCAAGCTGGAGCACCAGAGTTGTTACCATAAGCGGATCTGCCACCGTATGCAGTGCTTCTGCCAGACGATGGAGCTTGTGATTGACCCCCGATTCCAGCTCCAAACCCTCTTCCTCTTGTTCTGACAAAATCATCATAACTTATGTAGGTTCCTGTTTGCTCCACTTCGAACTTCAAATTGCTCTTGTTCACTGTAACCAACTTTGTAGGAGCATGCAATTCTACTCTTGCCACCTCACCGTTACCATCTTTGACAATACCTTGCTTACCCTTGTGACCTCCACTAGCTATTTTAACACGTTTGTTTATTGTCAAATCTCTACCAACCATTCTTGGAGCTGGTGGAGGTGGAGCCATAGCAGCAGATCTATTTGGATTCATTTTGGTCAAATCAGGAGTCTTGAACTCGTTCGACATCATACCCTTGGCACTGATCGTTTGGACATTTGTGGAGTTGGTGACAAAAACCCCCAAGTTTTCAACCACAGTCTTGGATTTCAAAAATAATGATGATCTATAAATATGCAAAATTGTACCTGTTCTTCTTTCACCAACAGTCTCCTTAATGGTATCACCGATCTTTATCTCGAACCCGTTTTTGTCTGTGGATGTCTGCTGGTTTCTTGGAATATCAACTTTACTTTGAACTGATGATGGAGTCACTTGTTGAGTTCTACCATCTGTTAACAAAACCGTGAACAATTCCTTCTCTGCACGGACAATGATACCAACACTGTCCGAGTTCAATTGAACCAAATCGTGCAATTCATACTCACCAACTTTGGTGAACGATGATGAGGTATCTGTGGATTTAATCAAATAATTAGCAAACACAGTAACTGCGTTTCTGGTTTGATCTGAGATGAAAGTGACTTGGTCATCTTTAATATCAACGATCAACCCGGTGTCATCTTTATGCTTACCATGAATGACTCTGACATGGTTACCTGTGATGAAAATCTTTCTCAAATTCTTGGCAGGTACTTCGATTGTAGTGTTGTTAAGCAGTGTGTTTGTGTTGTCTTTGATTTGTAGTTGTACAATCTTAGATTGTTGTGACGAGACTACTAAACCTCTAATACCAGTTTGTTCACCGGTGATGACCTCAACAATATCACCAGGCTGAAATGTGACTAAATCAGTAGATGATTGCTTCAACGATTCAGCAATTTTCGACAAGTCGATGCCTTCATCTTCTCTGCCAGAATTGAATTTGGTCAACTCTTCCAATGTTGGATTGACATTTTTCAATTCCACAATTGCCAATCTGAAGTCTTTGTAAAGGAAACCATCAACGTATTCATCACCTCTGTAGATGTATGAGTTTCTTCCACGTCTTGATAGATTTTTGGCATCATAAGTAGAGGCGTCTTGCTCATTGAATAAACGTGCCAATGGTCTGACTTTATTATTTTGAATTGTCCTCACCTTCTTCACATTATTCTTATCGATATATTCTTGCTGAATGGCATTCTTTCCGTAATCAAGTCTAGGAATAACTTTCAATCTCACTTCTAAACCATTTTCTGCTAAATCTTCCACAATTGCCAAATCACCCTTATATTTACCTTGCTTAATTCTGACGTATATCCCAGGAACGACTTCGACATCTGTTGATTTCGTGGCCCTCAACAAGTCGGGATATTCTTCTATTGGAACTAAAAGTCTTCCCTGATTACCGAAAATATTGACCAAACCGGACAAAGCTTGTGTTACGGCTTCAATTTTTCTTGCCTCGATATAGATATAACTTGAAAAATTATCACGCTGGAAACATGAAAAAATCTCTAATGGTGTTTTTGAATGTTGTAATGAGATCTTCTTCTTCATGATTTGTCTGACTAGATCTTTCTCGTAACCAGCACGACATCTGATAGCCCAAATACTTGGATCATCAACAGATGGTAACAACAAACGTTGAGAGACTTGACCTGAACCAGCACCTCTGAATCTGGAAGATGCCGATCTACCATATCTTTGCTTCAAAGCTTCTGCAATGTCATGAACGTCTTGATCATTTGCCTCTTGCTCTTCCCTCGCCAATCTACGATGTATTTTGGCATCGTTGTACGCACGAGCGTCATGTTCATCGCCACCTTCCCCAGGAGCGTGATCATCAGCAATAAACTCTTTCCTGAACTCTTCTTCTTCTTCGCCTTCTTCCTCGTCTTCATCTTCATCATCTACATCAGCTTCGATATCCAAGAACTGATTGGTTCTACTTCTCTTAGTTGGTCTCACTGAGTCTTCTTCTTCTTCCTCATCATCCTCATCTTCTTCTTCATCTTCGTTGTCTTCGTCTAAGTCATAGCCTTCTTCCTCATTCACTTGATCATCTCTTGGATGCTTTCTGACACCAGGTGAGATGTCCTCTTCCTCAACGACTTTCTGGGTCAGAGCCTTTTTATCTTCCGAATCACTCATTGTACTCCTTGCGCTATTCTGACTGAACGAATATAAATGATACTTAGCTCTTCTGACTAAAGAAAACGAGCTCAATATCTGTGATTGAGTTTGTTGCTTTCTTGTGATACAAAAAGAGAGTAGATTTGAGTACTTTGAGAACACAAATGAACAGTTAATAATCGATGTTTTGAAGTGTTTTTTAAAATTGTTCAATTTTTCCTTGATTTTTTTTTAATTTTTTTTCTTCACTGTTAAGATTTGTCTGTTATTTTATATGTGAGGAGGGTTCGTTATTAAGCAGAGGAACAGAATCAGAGAACATGTCTGTAACATTACATACGGATCTTGGAGACATTAAGATAGAGCTATATATTGAATCTGTGCCCACAACTTGTGAAAACTTTCTTGCACATTGTGCTCAGGGAACATACAACAACACCAAGATATTGAAAGTGATACCCGACTTCATAGTACAGTTTGGAGATCCTACGAATAAAGGCAAAGGTGGTGAGAGCATATGGGGCGGGTATTTCGAAGATGAGTTCAAGCCAGAATTGATTCATCAAAGAGGTACATTGTCGATGGCTAATAGTGGTAAACCGGATACAAATGGTTCTCAGTTCTTCATCTCATTCGATAAGTTACCATCGTTGGATGGTAAGTACACTGTTTTTGGAAAAGTGGTACAAGGTGACGAGGTGCTCGCAAAGTTAGAAAAGGACATTCAAGTCAGACCTAAGAATCACCGGCCCCTTGAGGATTATCATATAAAAGATTGCACAATTCATGCTAACCCAATAGCAGATAAAGAGTTATAGAATATTACCGACTTTGAAAAATCTTGAGCTTCATTCTTTCCTCTTGAAAGAAGTCACATTTTTAAGATATTGAAATTTCTTTAAACCTATAGACATGATCATTATATCAACTGCTTCATCTTGAAATTGCACTTTTCTTCCTCAAAGCACAAGCGTACCAACCAACTATTGCTTCTTCACAGGGTGACCTCTTGTCCAAACCAAAGGTTTCACTTCTGGAATATGTTTCCTCTTCTTACTCTCTATGAACAACACATGTCTTCTTACCACTGGATCATATCTCACTTGTGATACCACCGGTGTAGCTCTTGGCCTATTTAAATATCTTGCATAACCAGTGTTGGCTGTTGAAATCAACTTTATGAGCACGTTTTTAGCTTTATTCTCTGGATTGCAATTAGCAAAATAGTCAGTATTTCATCAAGAGCATAATCTCAGAGTGGGGGTGGGTATACATACTGGCCATTATAGGTATATTTTGTGGTAGTTGTTGGTCTTTTGATCGAATCTGCTTTCAAAAGTTTTCAGAGAAACATCAACCAAAATCTTAAAAAAAAATTCAAATAAAAAATTGGTCAATTTACAAAACTTTACACGACGAAAAATGATTTAAATCAAAAAGTCCAAAGAGATACAAATTGTTGATATTATATAAATATGTTGAAGGGAATGATATCAAATACCATCTCTCATTTCAATGAACTTGATGTATCTGTCCTTTGTCCATCTTCTCATGTCTTTACCCCAGTAGATGAATGGAGCGGCTAAGAACATAACACCAAGATTGATAATGGCCAATGCAATGTATGTTTTCTTGGTACCTTGCAGGTCTATCCACATACTACATGTGAAGGTCAAGACGCACGCAATTGAATTGTTGATGACAGAAACACCAACCATACCTTCCAACACCATTTCTGGGTATGAGTCCATTAAATACGACATGGCAACATCACCACTGGAACCCCAACCAAAACCGATGAATCCTAATCCGACATATCCAACTCTCCAATCCATCACGTTCAGAGTACCCATTCCAAACATGAGCAAACCAATGGAACAGATGATTCCTGATAAGAACGAGAACCACAATCTGAATTCTGCTTCCAGAATACCATCGTTTCTCTTTGCCAATGTGATCACAAACCAATCGGAGACGAAACCGGCATAACAACATCCAACAGTGGCACCGATAAGACATGGAACGTTCATGAGGGCTACTCCGGCATCGGAATAGCTCCATGGTGGATAGTAGTATAAGTCATCTTCTGTGGTCAAATAGAAAGTCAAAAGAGCATCTTGAATACCCCACATGAGCCCTGAAAGTAAAACAGGTGGGAACAGTAAAACTTTCAAATTCATCCAGATCAATTTAAAATATTGCTTGAATCCAGTACCTTTCAAACTTGAAGATGGGGTGATGATTGCCATTCTTTGCAAATAACTTTTCGGTTTTTCATTGGCTCCGTTGTTTTCTGGGTATGCCAATGTAGTTGTGAATGTGCTAAGCAAATGTGGTTCTTTAGTTTGATGGTTATTGATGTTGATGTTGTTGTTGTCGTCTGTTGATGAAGAAGGCTCAACAGCGGTGTCAACAGCTTTCTTCTCCAACGAATCATCATGTTCTTGTTCTGGGTTGGTTGATCCTTGATGAGAGAAATAATTTCTCATTGAATTACCGTCCAAAGTTGGCATGTATTTGTTTCTGTCGAAGTAAGTTTCCTCACAACCAAAGATGATCACAAGTAACAAACCTCCAGAAAGAATTGCACCCCACCAACCAATCCATCTGAATGATTGATCATGTTGAATATAACCAGCGATCAATGGTCCCAAATAGGTACCTACTGAAATGGCCCAGATATAAAGGGTTAATGAAGTACCATATTGATGTTGGTAATAGATATCTACGATGGACAATTGTGCTTGAGCTTCAGAACATGATTCAGAAGCACCGACAAACAATTGTGACCAAATGGTATCGGATGTATCTTTTGATTTACCAAACCAAAGACAACCACATAATCCACTCAATATACAGATGATATAAGTGATTCTCCTTCCGTATAAAGATGAGAATGGGGCCAAAAATAATGTTCCATAACCAATTGCTACGAAAAGAACACCGGCACCGGTGTTCATGGCATTATAACTGATACCATATATTTCATTAAGTGAATCTTGTGCAGCACCTGCATCATTAGAAGTCAGTGCAGTGAATGCGGTGATAAATATGATGATCATGAAATGCCACAATTTCCTGCTTTTGGTCCAATTCAAAGGATCATTGACAGAGTCTGTTGGTTGTGGGATTAAGATGATATCACCATCCGTTTTTAAATTATTTTGGGAAGAGTTGTCATTTTGAGCACCGGCTTCCACGTTTTGTTGACGTTGTACTTTTGAGTCCAAGACAGAGAAAGTACCAGGGACGAAATCCGGGTGATATTTATTTGAGTATTGATCCATCTCTGATTAACTGCTGAGGGTTAGAAATTTGATGATGATGATGATGATTTCGATTTTTTGAAGATCACACACTAACGAACTAACTAACACACACACAATAAAAAAATTGAAGGAGTGTCACACAAAGGACAAAACGGCTGTTATGGTTTCTGAAGAAATGGCGGAACGTGGGTAGGTAGATGAAAGCTTTGTTTTCGAATGATCCCAACAGTGAAGTGGATCCAATATATCGATGACCGCCTTTTGGCCAAAAAAAAAAAAATCTTTACTGCAAAATTTTTTTTCCTTCCTCCTTGTGTTTGTAGTTTTGAGACAACAAGTCGGTTTTCTTTTTCCTCTATTGTTATGATTGTCTTGGCCTGTATTGTGAATGTGAAAGTGAGCAGTTGTATGAGATTTATGTTACTACTTACTATGGTGTATGATAGACAATACTGAAGGGTATCACTTTTTTTTACCTGTGAAGTCTTTGGTAAGACAGAAATGATTTGTATTTTTATTTATATTTGTGTATTGCGATAGTGCTGTTTGTGCTGCTTCTGCCTTTCAAGTTTGTGATAAGCTTTTTTTTTGACCTTTTTCTTTCTTTCTTTCTTTCTTTCTTTCTTTCTTTTGGGCTCGTTCGTTATCTTCCGTTTGTTTGGAGACAAGTAAGGGTAGTGTCTACTTATATCAAATCTATCTTGCATATATATATATATATGTATATATATGGGATCCATCTCGATAGACGTATGGTCATATATATACATATATGTAGTGTGTTTGGCCGATCTTATGTGTAGATGGATGTCATTCAGCAAATACCCAAGTCCGCTTGATGTTAGAACTGGCCCTCCCATTATCATTTACTCCAACCTTTTATCATCATCATCATCATCATCATCATCATCATCATCATCATTCCTATGTTATTGTCCGAAACACCAAACCCAAAACGCAAGACAAAAAAACACTTTGAAAGGAGAAAAAAAGTTTTCCGCCGTTAGGAAATTGGATAAACCTCTGCGTCTCGATATTTTACGGGCTTTTTCCCTAAACGTTAAATTCAATAAATAGATTTCACGTTTCAAGATTCAAGAAACAGCGAGCGGATACCGAAGCCCTTCCCTAGTTACATCGAATTTATGCTGGGATTAAATTCGAGATATATACATACTACATAAATATATGCCTAATGACGGAAAGTGAAATGGTACTTGGAGACACAGATAGGCTGATCTCCACATGGCGGACATCGAGGACCGTTTTGTTACTCATCTATGTGGAGATCAGATCAATCGATAAGCGAAAGATTGGAGTCTAATTTCTGAAACAAAAAGCTTACTTTCCGCGGAATTGTTCAAAGTATTATTAATGCACACTCGGTAATTAAATGATATACATTTACGATATCGGTGTAATGACGATGAAATACTACCGGATATAATTTTCACTGCCACTTCGATGTTCAAATACATGGGGAGCTTAAAAAATGGATGCTCTCTGCAGCCTCTGCAAATAGAGAGTTTAAATATAACGAGCTAATTTATGCCATCATCCCTGATATGTAATTATAGGAAATTTCTGCTCCATAGACCTGACTTGGGACTCAAAACAAGGTAAAGCTCGTAAGGAATTTATATAACCGCTTACTTCCTACAGATATGAATTGAAATAATGAAATAAAGTAAATTGGTAAAAAAATATATAGAAGTCTAGACACTTCTTTCTCTCATCTCGTTGTTCTCTTGATAAAATTTTTTGAAAAAATTAATTAAAAAAGACATTGGACATAACTTGTGACATTACCCTTTTGGCTTGATTGATTGATTGTGAATGTGAAAAACAAAAATCTTTAAAACATTGGACATAACTTTTGACATTACCCTTATGTGATTAAAGTGAATATTTTGAAGACATTGGACATAACTTTTCACATTACCCTTATGCTTGTGATAATAAAAAAAACAAAACTCGTAAAATACTGATGTTGATAAAAATCACAGTAATAATAATAATAATAATAATAAAAAAAAACTCCCTGATTAGCAAAACTGTTTTATATTTGACTACATCCAGTTCAATTAATATGCAAATTGGTTGGAAGGACATTTTTTTCCAAGTCTGTTAATGTGAAGATGGAATAGCATCACATAACAAAGCCGCAAAAACCTCGAGTTGTCAGGTGTGAACAAAAAACAAATGGTCTAGAAAAATTTAGAGATTGACAAGAGATGATAATATGTTGATCACATTGTATCACCATCACTTTTCAGTGATTTTCTAACCCATTCGGCACCTTTGACACCTCTAACCATTATATCCATCTCTAATGGTTTATCATCACAAATTCCATCACATTGACATTCAACGTGACCGACTTTTAATTTGTCGACAAAGGTATAGCCTAATTTTTCATAAATAGGTCTATTTCTTGGATGTGATGATTCTAAATAACAAATTGAACCTTCTTCTTTGTCAATGTAATTTTCATAAACAAAATTTAACAATTTTTTAGCACAACCTTTACCACGTGCATTTGGTGTTGTACCTAAATCACCGAGATACCAAGCTTTACTCTCTTCATCTTGTAAAATTTCAGATTTGGTCTCATCTAAAATGGGGAACTGTTCATGGAAAACTCTTTGAGAACATGATTCGTTCAAGATTAATTCCCTTTTAAAATTTCCGTTATAAACACGGTCCCAAAAACCTGAATCCATATTTGGTCTTGTAAAACAAGCAACTGCCAAATATGGGGCATTTGGATTGACATGTTCTGCTTTCTTATCCCTGATGGCGACAACAAGTCCATCTAAAATGGATGAAAAGACACTGGCCTCAAATAGGGCCAAATCAACTTTTTGTCTCAAACTTGGTGATTCAATGGTATTTGTTAAATAATTTGTGAAATCGTCATTGGCAAAGGCAATTTGTAAAGTCTTTGCGGCTTTCTGAAAATAAGTTGCATCAACAACTTCAACTTTTAATTCTTCGTTAATAATACTATCGGTTGGAATAGTGGTATTAACGAAGTTTGATCGCGGATTGGGTTTCGATTTCTTCTCTGACATGGATCGAAGGTTGATGTCAGAGGCAAAGATATTAACATCGTTAATACTATGATTATTGATGTTAATATTTGAGTTTTTGGAGAATCTGTATTCCATTTGGTGATAACTCTCTCCCTGTATATATGTATATATGTGTGTGTGTCTCTTGTTGTTATTTTTTGTTATTAATGAAATTGAAGGTACTTTTCCTTCCTTTATAAACACTTGCACACACAGACCAACCAACTTTTTTTCTTGTTTTTTTGCCCGTATAATAAAAATCTTGATAAACAGACCAAATCTGCCAATCTTACTTACACTCAATATATCCCTAATCGGGAGCAATTGGGAAGAAGGTGCACGTCTACAGTGAAGAAACATATATAAGATAACTGTAACATCTAATACGAATTGGGATGGAATTCTTTGTGATTTTAGTACATACCATATACTATACTACATTAATCGGTATACTATTCAATACAATATACATTATAATACATCATAGTATATGATGCGCATACATTGAAATCAAAACCGTTTTTTATCTCTTTTTAACGACAAACAGAGCACAGAAACAAGAAGAAAAAAAAAATGCTGCAAAAGGAACTGAAAAAAAAAAAAAATTTACAGAGAAGAAGAGCTGAAAACATCATCATCATCATCATCAAATAATATAATATCCAGTAGCCTCTTTCCCACGAACAATGTCTGAAATAGCCACAATCGCTCAAGAGTTGAAGTCCGCTTTACATCAATACCCAAACTTTCCATCTGAAGGGATCTTATTCGAGGATTTTTTACCAATCTTCAGATCCCCAGACTTGTTTAACAAATTGGTAAAAGCTTTCAAAATACATTTGGATGAAACTTTCCCAAACACCAAGATTGACTACATCGTTGGCTTGGAATCAAGAGGTTTCCTCTTCGGTCCAACTTTGGCCTTGGCCATCGATGCCGGTTTTGTCCCAATCAGAAAACTGGGTAAATTACCAGGTAATATTGCTAAAGCTGGTTTCATGAAAGAATACGGTGAAGATTTCTTCGAAATCCAATTGGAAAGTATCCCAGAAGGCTCAAACATTGTCATTGTTGATGACATCTTGGCAACAGGGGGTTCAGCAAGTGCTGCTGGTGAATTAATCCAAAAATGTAAAGGTAACATTTTGGAATTTGATTTTGTCATGGAGTTGGATTTCCTTAGAGGTAGAGAAAAATTAACCGCTCCAACTTATACATTGTTGTCAGGTCAAGCTGAAAAGTTGAAATAAGTTTGGTCCGGAAAATGAAAAGGGAGGAAGAATCATTCCAAAATTGTGTAATAGAAATGGATGTTCTTTTGTGTTTTCACTATGTTTTGTTCATCATTTGATTTGTTTTAATAATAATACATGTACTTCATCAAAACCTTTAACACTGGTAATCGTTTGTCTAAATTTTAAATCTTACAATAAAAAAATCATATACTATTGACAAGCCACTTCATATATACACCTTACTCAATTACCGAAATTCAACCCAGTAATCTTCTTTAAATCATTCAACTGTATAACATTCTTTGTAGCCTCTTGCCTCAGACTCTCCAGTTGTACTTCAAATGCCAACCTTCTCTTCTCTTCCTCTAACCTCTTACGTTCCTTCGATTTGTCCACAACTGGAATACGAGGCTCCTCACCAGGTAAGATGAAAGCTGCCCTATCTTGGAATTGTAACCAGTTCATCATATGTGTTGGCTTTACTTGAACTATCTCTCCTCTGACGCCTAGTCCTTCAATGTTTTTCAAGAGTTGAACTGCGATTCTCTTTTGTTTGGTTCTGGCTGTAAATCTCACACTTGAGATCTTGGTGGACAGCACTATAAGTGGTCTTGCTTTGGCTGATATTATGAAAGACATTTGCTTATATCTATGTAGATGTAGTACCTGTGGATATCTATCTCGGTAAGGTGCTGATGATTTCAGTGGAAACTTGGGAAAAAAAAAATGTACACTAAAGTAATTTTTCAAAGATTTGAGATTTTATTATAATCATGATACACTACTTTTTATACAACTCTTCGAATCAATCTATTCCAACTTACTCAAGTCAACTTCATCGTAACCTTGATCATCACCGCCACTGATTTTATCACTGACCTTCCAAATATGAACAATGTTGTCATTTGACAGGGATGCCAAACAGAATGGGATGTCTTGGTTGAATGACAAATCGTTGATAGCACCAGTATGTCCACCGTGCATAAACATCAACTCGGCAACACCATCCTCGGCATCATCCGCCAGTAATTCCTTACCAATACTGTTCAAGTCCCACAATATACATCTACGGTCATTGGATCCGGACAGAATGATATTCTCATTCAATGGGGACCACTCCAACGTGGTGATCGAATCGGTGTGTCCAATCATCTGGTGTAAAGATTTATCCAAGTTTCTCAAATCAAATAGAGTAATGTTGTTGTCACCAGCACCTATGACGAACAAGTTCTTGGAAAAGGGTGAGAAGGATAATGCATTTATCTCTGCACCTAAATCGCCCAAATCTATCACTGGCTTGGTCGATGATACTCTGGTATCGAAGTATTTGAACGATTTGTCATCACTTACGGATCCAAATAAATCCAGTGAATGTGGTGACCATTTCACATCATTGACAATATCCGTGTGTGACTTGATCACAGAAGTTGGAGTTGTTATCTCGCTGCCATCTTTGATATCCCAGATCAGAATCGTATGATCATCTGAACCTGTCAACAAAGAGTTCAGTTTATGGCAGTTCCAACTCAACCCAAACCCGTTTTCTTTGTGGTGATTCAACTCCACTGGTGTCGTGTTTGCAAATTTATCACTGCGGTTGTACACAAATACTTCACCTTGCCCGTTTATCGAAGATATCAAGTTTGGATTGACTGGACTATACCTGACTCTATTGATCTCAGAGTTCTGTTTCAACTTCTTCGTTATCTTCAACTTGGAATTGATCTGCTCTGTGGACTTCGCCGTCTTGTCTATCAAACTCAATGGCATTTGTGTGGATGCCACTTTGATATAATCGATATCTTCACCAGAGGTGTGAGTGGATAATAATAGCTTGGAACTGATCACTCCATTATCCTGCTTCAAGTGCTCTGGAAGCCATTGTACAGACAAAGAGGGCCATGTCAACGCTGTTTCAGATATAAAGTCATACATGTATTGACAATTCTTTCTCCATAATTTATACTCTTCTTGGATGGTTAATTCCTTCTCTTGTTCTTGCACTTGATCTTCAATGATATCTTCCCAGTCCCCATTGTCAACAGCTGAAGTAACAGCTGTCGTTGTTTCCTCGGTGAAATGGACTGATTTTTCCTTGTTGTCACTCATGGTTCCCTCCTCACTTGTGCTTATTTCTCAGTTCTATTTGGAACCTTTTTTTTTTTTTTTATTCTTTCAACCTACGCGTTTTGTTCAAAAAAAGGTTGAAGAGATACTCACTATATACATAACTGGTCTCTCCACACGACTAAATCAAACATCTATATAATAGAATGTCCCCAAACATCGGTATATGCTTATAAACCTATCCTGAAGGAGGACTGTCAACAGTGCTCCCACTATCATCAGAATCCTGTTGTAATCTCTCTACCAATTTTGCAAACCATTGTGAACTGAATTTCGGTGAGATCTTCTTCGCAACGTCTTCGAAAATTGGATAGTATAATGTCTTGATACCATTTCTACAATTGACACCATACCAACCATCAATGGTGATGAATATTTCATAAGTATCTGATTCCAAAGTTGTCAAGTTGATGTAATTTCTATTTTCTATTATGTTCTGGTCTTCATCGTCGATTATTATTAGTTCAAATGACTGAAAAAAATAATCAGATGAGTACTCTTCGGAAATCTGTCTCAAATCCTCCATACCCCAGTTGAATTTGCAATGAGATATAGCATGTGTAAGGCAATCGCAAATGAAAAGGTTCTGAAATCAATTCACCTGATTCTAGTGATATACTCGAAGTGAAAAAAAAAGATATTTTTATAATAAATTACCAAGCCAGAGAAAAGTGAATTGATTTTAGCCAAGTACTACTTACTACATCACGGCTTCTGAATGGTTTCATCATCCCATTCAAACGATAAAGAATAGGATACAGGGAAGAGCATTTATCTCAGACTACACAATCTAAATCAGAATGAAAGAAGAAAAACTTATTCTTTATTTAAGCGCTTGCTTATTGCTTCTAGCAAATCACCTCCACCACTCTTGTATGCGATAGTAACCAGGGTGATAGCAATCGAGAATTTGGCCAGTAGGTGATATTTTCTGAATATATAGTCTTTCTCACCATAAGTTGTAATCAACAATCCAATACCGACAACCGCCATAATGGTAGGAAATATAAATTTCGGATCGAACTTTTTATCATGTAACACAAGCAGCAAGTCTATTGCGGAAGCCACATCACTTGCACCAACTAGGATCCCAGCTAATACCCTCTCTTTTAAGGTTCTTAACGCTGGAGTGACCCCCATGAGTTTTTCTATTTGGGACAGTGCAACTTGTTTTATTCTTCTGATAGCAGCATTAACCGGACTCAGTTCATCTACCACACCACCATCGGCAACCAATGGGATCAAATTGGCCTGGATTTCAACATCTCTCCACAGGTACAGGTCCATTGTGGCTTATGGTATTGGGGTGATTGAGCCTGTCTTTATACATGTTTGTGGGTGGAAAAAGTTTACATTTTGTGATGCTTCATATAATCGTCTACTTTTGTGTTTGTGGTACCTCCACAAAAAGGATTTACTACGAGCCGCATCGAGAAGCTTATTTTTTGGCTTTTTGTCTTCTTCAAAAACCACGACCAACTCTTGAAACATGTGTTCTGTATCTGTTCGGTGATACAACTATATTGATTTGAGTAACTTTTTACTCCGCAACTTGTAGCGGAGGTCATGGTCATTGCGTATCTTCTGTGATACCATAGGCAAATGATCAATCGGAGTGTAAGCTGTATACATATTTTCTATTGTGGAAGCGCTGGCCATCGCAGAAAGCAGATCAAATCAAATTTATCAGATAGTAATTATGAATTTGTAACATTTGCAGAAAGA
>JAJLSS010000014.1:103975-252918 GCA_030567755.1 Nakazawaea pomicola | reverse complement strand
AAAAATTAAAAGAAAAATTGTTGAAAAAAAGGAAATTGTAAATAGTTATTGTTATATCTTCTGAATTTTTCAAAGATATAGTCCATCAAAGTATGTTCCATAATAATTGGCTTTAACATATGTCTCCACCTTCTTTGTCCACAAGTCCTCTGAAAGAGGTTGAGGCATTAAAGGACCATATCGTCGACGGTTTCTGAATTTATGGAGAATTGTGAGGAACATGTTTTGATGAATGAGTTCAGATATATCAAAAGTAACATTGAGTAAAATGGATGATTGAGTGATGGGTGGGATGGTAGCATGTTGGTGTATTGCAGTCCATATATATTGAGCTACTGGGCATTCATCAATAATATGGTCAATTGTCTCTGTTGTTTGATTTAAACATAAACAACAATTATCTATACGAGCATATGGTGCGGTAGGAATGTCTTTATTGGATTGAACATGTGGGAGATATTTGGTATGAAATAAACCTAAATGGAAGAGTTGGAGTTCTTCGAATCCACCAGTGATTGTATGACTGAGTTTTGCTAATTACCTCCAATATTTATGCCATTGTTGAATGGTTATAGGATCAGGGAAATATCGATCCCATCTTGAAGAACGACGGATGGCCTGTTCTATTGGGAGAAAAATAACATCAGTACACCATTAATTTTGCAATTTTGAATAATGTTTGTACCAATTGTTCCAAAATCGCGGTGTGAACTCGTCCTTGTTAGCTCAGTTGGTAGAGCGTTCGGCTTTTAAGGAATAAGTTTCTTCAACCCAAAAAGTTGACCGAAATGTCGGGGGTTCGAGCCCCCCATGAGGAGTTCGCTTCATTATTTTTGTTTCACTTTTATTTTTTTACTCATTGCTCTTTGGTGCCATACATCGACAATTGTATATGTTAAGCACTAGAATCATAATTTCGTTACTCTCGACACTCCAATGCATGTGCAGCTAGTAGCACTTACTCTCGTTTTACAAGAAGAGGAATAATAAGCCCTGTCCACCAGAAAAATATACTTCGCGTACCTACACTTTGAACGGCAATTTCCATACGTTGCAGAGCATCTTGTCTACATGACAATCAGAACAAGTCAATATAATATCATACTATAACCAAAATGTTCAATCTTTTTGTTACAAGTGACTGTAAGGTTTCACGATGTTCCTTCGTCATCATAAATTTCGGTTCCGCCCAAGGCCCCTCCAAAGTTGGCTTTGTTTGAATGCAGGGATTTCAGCCCCCCTTCTTCGCTTCCCGTAGGCTCGTAACCACCGAGTTCTTCAGCTCCACCCATTGCTTCACCAAATCCACCTCTGTTGCCGTGTGTGGCGTGAGTGCCTCCATCGTTACCACCACCGACCGGTGCATCTCCTTCTCCTGGGCCGCTAGATATATCTCCGCCAGGTCTTCCTTGCTGTGGAGGGGCGGATGATGAGTTTCCTTGTGTTAAGTTTGACATGTTTTACATATGAGTTTCAGTATAATCTGAAACGATTGATTGGACTGCCAGATCAAGCGAAATAAGAGTTTATATATACAACTATGCTACTATATAAGGGATAGCAAGATAGTGTTATTCCTTTTATGTTTGCTTTTCTTGAATTCACGCATATGCATACCCACCCACCATAAATCGTCTATAGTCGAGAAAATATTTTTTTTTACACACTATTTACTTCTGACGCAACGAACTGAATAGCAAATTGTGGAGTTCTGCGTCCCTTATTCTTGATCAGAGCTGATACTTTACAATAGGTTTTAATTAGGTAAGTGAAAAATAATACATTACTAAAGGAACTGAAAGAGTACACAAAAAAGCTTGCTGACGTTGGCCAAATAGAATATCAGAAATTGATCACTCTTCTTCAGAGCTTTCTTCGGACTCATCCTCATCACTGGAAGAGTCAACGCCATTCTTATCTTCACCGTTCAATTTTTTCAACTGTTTTCTCAAATTGTCAAGACGGCTATTAGCCTCTTCCTCAACATTCAGCTTCTTTTCGCGTCTATTTTTCATAATACCAGAAGAAGGACGTCCGGGACCTGACTTCTTCTTCTTTTTGAACACAAAGTTGTACAACTTGGTGATGGTCTCCTGATCCAAAGCATCAAGTTCCAATTCCATCTCACCATCTTCATTAACTGGAGCTGGTGGATTCTTCATCGATTGGATAATTTGTACAACACCTTCGGTATCTTCCTCTGGTAAGTCAGCTAACTTTGTGGACAATTCTTGTTTCATTTCGAAAGTGATTGGACCGTTTATATAACCGCTGTAACTTGAATCTCTTCTTGGCTTCTTCTTCTTACCTGCACCGGCACGTCTGCCACCTTTCTTTGTCTTTCTTTTGGCCATTCTCTCCAGTTTAATTTGATCGTACAAATCTTGCTTCATCTTATCCAAATCAGTCCTCATTCTTTCTATTTGCTGTTCCAAATATTCAATGGCTGGATTGGTCAAAACACTTTGATCAATTTTGATTTCTTCTAATTCGTCATCAGATTCAGATTCGGATTCAGAAAAGTTTTGTGGAGAAGGAGGAGTGGCTGGTCTATCAACCCATTTCTTGTCAAAGATTTCTTCTAATCTGTGACCCATCATATTTACAGGAGTGGAAGCAGGGTTGAAAGTGTAAGCATTTTGAAAAACCAATCTGACGTCAATTTCAAATTCATCGGCATTTTCATATTCATTATTAGCCAATTTGCTTTGAATTGTTCCAAGATCCATAGGCGTTTTAATGACATCAAAATATGTTGGACATCCCAAAGCCACTGGATCAACTGGAGTAATAAAAGGATACGAAATTGACTCATGTTTTTTGGACAACAACTCCTTCAATACTTGAGAGCAAAATCTTAATTCTGGGATGAATTTCTTCTTCCTTGGTTTACTTTCATAAGTTATATCTTTCGACTTAGGAGGATGAATCTCCCTCTTTGGTCTGCCATCATTAACAGCACTTTCTCTTCTGATCCTTGGAATACCAGAAACATCTGTGTTCGTCTTTCTTCTCCCCTTCAAGCCAACAGAGCCTGCAGGTACTTCCTTTGGGGGCATATTTAGCATATGTTTCTCGAAATTAGCTTGAACATTTCTAGCCATTTGTGCAATTGCCGACTCTTTACCATTGAACTTGGCACAGTTGTCTACCATTAGGTTGAAATCATCTGTAACTTGTTGCGGAAGTTCATATGCATTCAGATTTATTTTCCTTTCAATTGTTGACAAGTCCATTGGTCTGGGTATGTAATTATAATACAATGGTATATTATTTTTTACAGTGTCAACAGGAACAAGAAATGGTGCTGCATCCTTCAACCTCCTGACTGCTTTTATAGTTGTAAGAGCATGCTTTGCTTGATGCTTTGGCATAGGATTCTCCGGTAAGTTGTTCATGTCCGGCTCAGTTGGCGGCTTTGGAGCTGGTTCGATTGGAACTGGGATTGGTTCAGCTTTTGATTCATCCTGCTGCTGCACATGAGCTGCTGATTCATTTGTAGTCTCAATGATCGTTTCTGTTGCAGCCTCGTCTTCATCCTCAACCTTGGTTTTCTTTGCTTCTGGCAGATCTGCTGCTACTTCATCTGATTCTCTTTCTCTCTTCTCAGAAATTTGAGCTTCCAGTATTGATTCAGCAGTAGCAGCAGAAGCTGTTGGAGAAACCTCAGCGACCGTTGGCTCTACATTTTCCTGAGGCTGCGATTGATCAACAGCAGGATGCGAAAGTTCTTCAGGTGTTGGAGTTGGTAAACCCTCAGAGTTCTTTGTGATCTCTGGATCTATCAGAAGCTGTTGCTTTTGTTGATCATGATTAGTTTCTTCACCATCGATTTTTGGGATATCGTTTGAAGTTTCTTCTAAGGACATGACTTTTCAATACTAGTCAATAATACAGATAGTGATATGAACACAAGTGAATGGCTCTATAAATATGGTGATTGAAATGTTAATTTGGGTGCCCCTTTTTGAAGTTGATTTGTAATATGACTTTATGGATGGCGTACCTTATCTATTACTGAAAGTGGATAAATTGTGTATGTCACACACTACCACGTTTATCAATTATCAAGAAGAAGAAACAAAAAAAAGAACAAAAGTAAATCGTCGTGTGTGATTTGAACAATTGAAGACTGTCTTTTCCCGCTCTGATTTGTGTATTTTTCGACCAGATTGCGAAATTTTAAAATGGGATTTTTCGGTTTATTTATATATCCAGAAACGGTGCGCGCATCTGGGAAGTGAAATTTTTTTTTCACAATTGGGTTGCCGGTATTGCATTTACGCGTACTAAATTATATCTTCTTTCCAATCTGTATAGTAAGGAGAGGTGATTCTTGCTGTAATAGCTATCGAGTTATAAGCGCGAAAGATGAGATACTTTGCGTTATCAGAATGATGTATTGATATGTTGTTGTTATTGAGGAATTTTTTAAACATCGTTCACGATTAGATCTTATGGGTGATTCCAATTTTTTTTTTTTTTTTATTTTTATTTTTTTTCTAGTTTTCGATTATCGAAAAAAAGGAAATTGGTCGTTTAAGGTAAGGAAACGGGTAGTCCGGGTAAAACAAACGCGTGATTTGATAAAATGCTATACGACGACCGATGCTGAGGTTTACGCGCGCAACAGTTTGCTAACTGCGTTTGGCCACCGTGTCTTTTAACCGAAATGCTTAGCTGTGATTGGCCAGTCGGGCGATGTTACCATGGTGACCAGATACTGAACCAAGCCGCACCCTTCTTTCATAAAAAATAGGAAAAGCTAGCTAAATGACTATGCTAAATCTTACCCCTTTGATGATTTGTTCACTATATACATCGTTATGCAAATAAAAATTCGTTTCTCTTTAATCTATCATTTCTCAACTCTTCTAATTCCTTCGTGATTTTCAACTCTGTGAGTTCTTTCAATTGTGTAACACTTTCGTAATCGATAAAAGTCTTTGGATATCTGTAACTCAACCAGAGATAGAGCATCACTTGCTTGTGCAATATTTCTAATCTTCTGAGATTGAGTAATTGCAAATTGTAAAGGTCTTTTTTACCGATTTCAAAATCTGACTTGTACTGAGCCTTATTGGTGTTGTACAATTCTAAGAGACTTTTCATATTAACGATGGATTTTGAGCTCCTCGTTTTCAAAGTATCAACCAAATCTCTTGTTAAAAAGTCTGATCGCTTATCAAATTCGGTCAATTTTCGCTGATTTTTATGGTAATAAAGTTGAAATGGCAGCTTGATCAAATTGATTTGATCCAATATTAAAAAGTCTTTCAAAAGTTTGAATTTATCAAAAAAATCTGAAACTCTGATTGTTTCGTCCAAATCACCAATGAAGAACAACGATTTCTGATTAGATTTGAGTTTCAATTCTTGTAAATCTTTTTGAAATCTTTCATAAATAGCAGATAGCTTGGTATTTGGTGGGAACATTGAAAAATAACTTATCCAAAGAAAATTTGGTATCCACAACGCCAGTTGCGGTAAATATTGTACAGGGGCTTTCATATGTTTACCCACGGTGTTCAATTGCGTCGTGTCAATTGCCGTAATTTTTCCCTCACTACCACCTCCAACTCCAAATCTACCAGCACGACCTCCAATTTGCTTCACTTGAGATGTCGATAAGTCTCTTATTTTGCCTCCATCGAATTTGGTCAAGTCTGTGAAAACAATACGGTTAATTTTCAAATTCAAGCCCATTCCAACGGCATCACTTGCGATGAGAACATCATATTCTCCGTTATTGAACCTATTTGCTTCTGTTGTCCTTGTTTCGGGAGGCAACAGTCCATATATCACACCACATTTCAAGTCTGTCTTATTTTCTAAAAACAGCTTTATGTCCAAGATTTTTCTCTTACTAAATGCAACAATGCAATCCCCTTTTTGAAAATCTTTCAATTGGGTGATTGGAAATTCACTCACCACCAACTTACCCAACCTATCATACTCGTTCACTTCTAAATCATCTCCAGTGAGCTCAACAATCTGCTTTATCAAAGGCACGGCACTGAGCTCACCACATAAATGTAACTCTTTCAGCTGACAACCCAACACCACATTGGTCCATGCCCATCCTCTGTTCCTATCACTGATCATTTGGATTTCATCTAACACAACGACATCGTATTCTTCTGTCAAGGAGATCATTTCCACAGTACCACTGGTCAATCCGCTGATGTTACCAAATTGGTCAATATCCGGAACGACTTCTTCTCCCGTCAACAAATTACAACGGATATCTTTCAGCTTGAACTTGTCATAAACCTCTCTAGCCAACAATCTCAATGGCCCTGCAAAATACCCAGTCTTACATTGCTCCAATTTCTTCAATGCATTGTAGGTCTTACCACTATTTGTTGGTCCTACATGCATAATAATTTTTCTTTTCAATTTTCTCGCTTGAGGAAACCACTCCACAGGGTTCGTTATGTCCATAATTTTGAAAGTAGTATTGGAAGTGGATTTGATGTGGTTAAATTTTTGAATGTTATCTAGTAATCTCAATGGTTTGAGTTTGTTATAGACATATTGCTCTATGATGTAGTTTGACTTATCCTGCTTGGTGGTCCCTGGAATGGGTATCTTTGACTCTGGTTGATTTCGTATTCCATTCAATATCTTATGAATGTTCTCATCGTTCGGCTCTAAATAGTTTTCAAACTTTGCAACCTCATCGGTCTCTTTGGCAGATAGGTTACTTTCCACTTCTTTCACCGTTCTATATACATGCTTTTTTTGGGCTTGTAAAAACTTCTTTTGCTTGCTCAAAAGATGGAACTGGAACTCCCCATTGGACTCTATATTCCTGATCAAGGTGGATATAGAGGTCCGAAGTAAGCTACTCATCTCGTGTTTGATGGGATGATCTGAAAATTTTTATAGATTGTACTTGAGAAAAAAAAATATAAAAAGATATATAAAAAAAGATATGAACATCAAAGGGAATTGCATTACATACTAAGAATAAAAGGCTGCTTGACGAGATGTCGATACCATCAACACCCCACCAGGATGGAGAGTTCAGATCGATATTGCAGCTTTCAAAACCATTTTTGAGCAAAAGTGAGATCAAATACTGCTATCACATACAAGATATCTCAACCAGTAACCAGAACATGACTTTATACACATTTAAAAAAGTTGAGATAATAAATTTCCTCAAGAAGTTGATAAAGATATTGAAGTATCCGACTAATATCCTTCAATTGACATTATACTACTACCAAAGGTTCCTTTTGTTCAACAATTTTGATATATACAAGAGTTCGTTATACGAGATTGCCATCACTTCGTTGTACATTTCATCAAAACTACTAGATTATATCAAGAAATTGAGAGATATAGTGAAGCTGGTGAACGATTTAAAAATCATTGCCATCACTGAGGCAAAAGTACTTATTGTGGAGAAGCAGTTTTTGCAAACGATAAATTTTGATTTCAGATTTCAAAGTTCAGAAGACATGATGATAAGAATCGCCAACCATGTGCAAATTGACGATGATTTGAAATATACCAGTTGGTTGTTGAACAACGACTCATATTTCACAGATTTGCATATCAGATACCCTTGTAATGCCGTGGCTTTGGCATGTATTCAATTGGCGTTCAAGTTGCACCACAAAGAATACCAAATCGACACCAAGCATTATAAAATATTTGATAATGTCTTTGTCCTAGAATCGATGGAAGAGATCTTGTTATTTTATATGGATCATTATAACTTGTCATTTTTAGGCCAAAAATATGAAAACAAACAAGAGGTTATGGATTTGTTGATAACGTTGAAGATCGATATAAGCAAGGAGATTCTGCGATCTTCACCAAAGAAGAAACAAGTTTACAAATACGAACAAGATGATTTCTTCAAGATTGAAAGAAACTTCAACAAAAATGACAACGTGAGATTTGTATACCAAAAACTGAACTATATCGATGAATTATGATTATGGTTGTGAATCAATTCAAGAATCTTATTGCACCATTCATTACCTTCATCATTATTATTATCCTCTTTTTCCAACTCGTTCAATTCGCTTATTGTTTGTTGTAATTTGGTAGTTGATTGCAATCTACGAGGGCAGCTGTCTGTATCAAAGAAGTCAGTCGTCACCAACCATCTTATATATATCCAAATAGAGCTATCTTCACTATCGATAAACATTGCATTTATCAAATAATCAATTTCCTTATCCATGAAATCTTGTTTGGATTCGAACAATTTTGTCGTAGTGGTTGTCATTCCCTGCCGGTCGAAAATAGTCATGATCAATTTCGTCCTATTATGCCATGCCGAGTAATTCGATATGTTTTTGTTAATCATCTTTGTCGTGTATTCAAACTCGCTGATCGACACTTGTAACAATTCCTCGTCACTATCTATAAATGATTCAATCATCTCAATGATAAGCCTTCTATAAGCCCAGCCATGGAAGTTTCTCTCATCTTTGAGAAGCATCTTGGTCACTGTTGTCAATTCGTTCCGGTAGATCAGCTCGTTGTTTATATAGTTCAAGCACCATTTACGATGGTTCCAGATCCAGTAACATTTGGGATACTTGATCATCTGCTTCATCACGAACTTCAATTCTTGCTGAATTTGTTCGAGGTCCTTGGGTGTGAACAATTGAGCTATTATATCTCTTCTGTAATTCCATATTGTGTAGAATTCTGGGTTCACATCGAGTAACACTGTTGTTTGTTCGAGAGTCTTGTCATTGTAAATTTTGTTTATCCTATTCTCCAACACTATGTTTTGCAAATGGTTATAACTCCGGATCTTGGTTTTGTCCTTTGCCAACTTCTGCAGTTTCAACTCATCCGAGAGTTTATGTCTTTTCACGTTGTGCATTGGATTGTACTACTTCTTCGTCTTTTGTACTACAAACTGATTTGATTTGATTTGATTTGATTTGTAACTTTTTCAATTTTTTTTTCTCAGTGTTTTCCTTCTATACACAATACAGTAAGGTGTCACCACTCACTTACCAAGCACCTTCAGTTCTTCTAAACTTCAAGCCAACAAATCTACTCAACTCATCAAACAAAGACCCAATGGCCTCTTCAGTGAATTCTCTTTCATTCAAGTCATCTTCCAACTGTTGCTCAATTGTCTTATTCTCCTTACCAACACCTTCTTCTAACATTTTCTGCAATTTCAACTCTTGCTCTTTTGAAGGCGGGATCAAATCGTAGAAATTGCAAATGGTCAACACTTCTTGGTTCGGCAACTCTTCAAATTCAGCATACTTTTGGGGGAATTTTTCATAGAATTCTCCATCCTTGTTAGGAATTGGAGCGATAAGATCTTCCGGTTTGCTCAAAGTTGAATTTTGTGTCCTCCTTATAGATCTAAGTTCAATGAAATCCAATTGGCCTTGTAATTCACCCACCAATTGCACTATATCATCATTGGTGATATATTCTGGTGTGTCTTCGTTGTCCAATTTCTTGAAATCGTCTTGGGATGATTTGATTTGTAATTCTAATACTTGCTGGCCAGTTTGTTGGATGATTTTTGACTGTCTATGGATCAACTCTGTCAATTCTCCTATTTTGTTCTGTAAGTCTTGAATTGTTGTTTCTGACATTGTCGTTGTTGTTGTTGTTGTTGTTCTGTGTTATAACGTTAATATTTCTATAATATAAATTTTGTGTTTTTTTTTAATGAAGCAACTGGATCAAAAACACAAAACAGAGATAAGGAGGCAGACAACAAGAATAAACAATATGAAGAATACTATTACACAACAACAGACACAGCTATTGGGCAGGGAGATTGATCAGGATATAATGGCAAGGATACAACTACTCTCGTTGGCCAATGACAAAACCAAACTCACAATTAACGAGGCAAGAGATCTCATCGAATCACTTATCTTACAAAACAACCTTGAGTCCTTAGACAAATTGGATTTACAAATCTTTGACGATGATGGGATAGAGTATCATGAGTTTATCAATGGCAATATAATCATATGAAAAACTTTCTATATCAATCTAGTTGTTTGTTGCAGTTGCAATTGTTGCTCTTTGTTTTCACTGTACAATCGCTTTTGGTAAAAATATGTCAAATCAAAAACAATGGTCCCACTACTACCCAAAATGAACGGGAGCTCATTGATCAAGTATTCATAACTGAACTTGCAATTGGTTATTATTGAGATGGTATAACACAGATTTGCAATTATCAGAGTGAAAAATAACAAGGGGGATATCCCATCAACTGATTTCCTTTGATAGTTTTTGTACAATTGTGGTAGTCTCGCCCCTAGATATAAGAATGCACAAACCCATGAAACGGTACTTCCCACAAATCGTTGGTCACTTGAATTATCGGTAATTGTCGTTCCAATTGGTGCTCCTTGTACGGATCCAAACATCGTTGAAGCCAATACCAAACCGGTTTTGACGAAACTTTGCTTTCTCAGTGTCTGATGTGGATCCCGAGAGTCTTGTACAAGTACACCATCTATAACAGGTAGTTCTTCCGTGTGTTGTGCGTGATGCTGACGGTCGTGATGGTGATGGTGGTGATGGTGATGGTGGTGATGGTGATGGTGGCGTCTATGATAATAAATATGTGTATAGTAATACCATTGTCCAAATAGTACTGCATCGTTGTATAAGAAATAGACAGCCAAATAGACTTGGAACGGTAGTTGGCTTGTCAAGATGCATCCAATCAAGGAAGTCAAATCTCCTAAGAACCACAAGATGAGAAAGCTCAATGATACGCCATCACAATGCTTCTTCTTATAATTCTCCACTTGTTGTGGGATCTGTGCGACAAGCCAACAGTATATGGTGAGGTATCCAAACACGTCTGAATAAGTGTCCATACAAATCTCAGGTTGTGCTTTCATCTTGATACTTGGTTGGTGATTAAAACAGACTACAAAGTATATTAAACACTCAACAAGCACTTTTTTTTTTGTGCTCCTTGTGCTTCTCTTTGGCTCGCGTAGATAAAAAAAAAAACACACACACACACACAGTAGATAAGCTTCTATGCCTTTTTTTTTTGGATTGAGCAGTTTTGACACATCGAAAGATCAGGATCTCTTATAATACACAAACGGATCAGATAATGATATTACAAAACATAAAGAATACCATCTTACGATGAGGCTTCTGTCTTGTAAAGGGTATCTATAAATCCACTAATCACTCTATCGGCAACCCCACTTGTTCTAACACTACCTGCAACACCATAAATGACTGCAGTATCACTGTTGACAATCTCGTTTCTTGCCAACACTTCATCACAACAAACCTTGATATCTGCTATCAATTCATCGATCACTGGAACGTTCAATACAGTGGTTGCTAAATGTAATGCCGCTGGTTTTTGTAAAGAACTCAAATGCCATCCCTTCAGATTTAACAGATCTCCCAATGCGTAGATCGATAGATGCGGGTTATTAGATTTGAACGATACCACTGATCCAACTGGATCCCCAATGATTTCCAAATTAGAATTGTCTATGATCAGTTTTTTCAACTTTCTAGCAGCTGTGAAGATCTCTTTACATTTGGTGATGTAGCCCTGTTCTCCGATTGAGATCATAGTTGCCCAGCAACCTACGATAACAGCACCATTTTTACTTCCAGCTAACCCGGGAGATCCATATAGACCTCCAATCCAAGAATCTGTGATAAAATATTGACATTCTCTTAATCTTGGTGACCGATACAAGATAGTAGACGAACCTTTTGGAGCAAAACCATATTTGTGAGTATCACAAGAGATGGAAGTGACACCGGGTAATCTGAAATCGAATATGGGAACCTCGTCAAAGCCCGCTTTGTTCAGTAATGCCATGGTGAAGGAACCTAAACAACAGTCAACGTGTAATGGGATGTTATAATGTACAGCCAATTTGCTCAACGATTCGATGTCGTCAACTATACCGTGCGGGAAATTTGGAGCTGAACCGAGTAATAAAATCGTGTTTGAATTGATCAACTTTTTAACTCTTTCCAAATCAACTTTATACGAGACAGGGTCAACTTTGACATGGTGTAGTTTGATTTTAAAATAATAAGCCAGCTTATCAACTGCAGCATGTATGGTTTCAGGAGCAATGATCTCAGGTTCCAAGATTCCTCTATATTTTTTCAGATATTCTCTTGCCAGTAATACAGCCAATATCAATGATTCAGAGCCTCCGGATGTGGTAGCTCCGCAACCTTTTTCCGGAGCATTAAACAATCGCAATACCATGGAAACGACTTCCGCCTCCATCTTACGGACACCGGGGAACACATCCGGATGCAATTGATTCGAGACACAAAACATTTGAAACAGTTTAGATTGTAAATCTATCAAATCGGCACCACCGTGATAAACCGCACCGGATACTTTGCCATTTTCCCAATCGGTGTGTTTCAAATTTTGCAATTTGGACAATTCTTCAATAATAGAGTCAACTGGCACACTGCCTGAGGGTAATTGATTGAAATTTTGTAACGATGGATCTGTAACCATGAGCTGTGATTCCATTTTGTGGACCAGTACGGAAACTTCTTCATCAACTTTGGATTTCAAAGGTGGGAGTGATAACAACTTCTTGAACACGAATTTGGAGACATCTTGATAAATAACTGTGGTTCCATAGATCAATCCATATCCTCTGAAATGCATATAAATTTTTAAGAAATATCTAGATACAACGTATAGTAATATGAGATCTTTGATCATATCCCAATTGGTCTGCGTGGATATGTAATCATGGACCATTCTCTTCCCACGAAGGTATAATATCACCGCTGACATCTGGAACATTGTCCAGATCTCTTTGTAGTTCTCCTTGGAGTCGTTCATCTTGAATTCTTTGCCTATCTCGGTTATAATTATGATGATGATACGAAATTATCATTTTTTTTGTTGTTGTTTTGTTTTTGTTCTTGTAAATGCAGTGAGTTGAACTACACTACTTTAGTTAACATTTATCAAGTCTGCCTACAACATGGCTTGTCCGTTTATTTACCTGTCTTCTGCCTTGAAAGTGTTGCTGGAATGTACGTACATAATCTATATGATTCAAATTCTTGGAGTGGCAGACCTGCTCAACCTCCCACTGGTATTTCTGCTATTGTTCGAATCTGCTATATTGTTGTTCCTTATGATACAATTGATCTTGTTGTTGAAATTGACCAAAAATTCATTTTGTCTGCTCAACTTGTCGATATTGTACTGCTGATTTGCGGTGTTGGTTTTTTGTAATTGTTCTTTGATGAAGACTTGGTTCTTATCGTCTAATTTAAGTTTGAGTTGAGTACTAGAGTTCGTCACCATTTTCAACTTCATTGAGTTTTCCAGCAGTCTTGATGAGAATTTTTGGTATTCAATTCTGATCTCCTCATTCTTCTTGCTCAACAGCTCCAATTCCTCTTCGTCTATTTCTATTGTTTCATCATCACTTTTCTCCAAGATCAGCTTTTTAAAGCTTTGTATCGTTTCAAGTTTTGCAAAATCCGAATCCAATTTTTCCACCCTCTTGGTCAAGGCACCCAGCTCAACTTCCAAAAGTTGCCTCAGCTTGACAAACTCGGCAATTTCCAAATTCTTTGTCTCGATGTCTGTCTGTGCCGCACTCTCCCGTAATCTTATCAAATTCAACTCATCATTCTCCTTCACAATACTTTCAGTAACATCACCAATCTTGTCTTTGATCAACTTCGTCAAATTTTGTCTATATTCAGCCAACGACATATTCAGTGGCATCTCTTCAAGTTTGATCTTCTTTTTATCATCGGTATGTCCCTCAAGATCCCTGTTTAACAGATTGATCAAACTTTCTTTTCCCTCATATGTTTTTGCCAATGGTATTTTCAACTCCACGGGCCATTGCTGAGTTTTATAATCGCTGAGCCAAGCAAGGTCGACATGAGCTTCGTAGTCCTCCCCATTGTTCAATATTGCGTCGAACAGTGTTCTTTTGGCACTTCCCTGTTCTGCCGATAGCAACTGCGAATGTTCGATACTGTTGACAACTACAAGTTTCACAATCGGTATCAACTTTTCATCTACGCTTCGGACTTGCCTGAGATATTGCAACCCGTTCAACTGTGCATCGAATGAGATTATATAGTTGAATTTCAAATTCTCATTAAAATGGATAGTCTTGATCTGGTTTGAAGAGATCAAATGCACGGTTAGTTTGTCCTTTGGATTTTTCTCCAAGTATTGCAACTTGGGATCATTCGCACTTATCCTTGGGACATAATCATCACTTCTCTTGCCTTTGCTACTACTGGACCCACCTCCACTGCCGTTACTAGATGTATTCGTTGGCGTTCTTCCATTGGTGGCAGACGAAGATGTTTCTTGATATGTATTCGTGTCATACAATGAAGCCCCTGTATATCTTTTATAATTCAACCTGCGCCCGAGTAAGTAACTCTCGATTAAATCAATTTCCTTTATACTACTGGCCACGACAATGATATTATACTTGAAGCTCTCCAACTTGTTGATCAAGTCGTTGAACTGTTTGAATTTCCCCGAATCTTTTATCAAATTCGGTGACGACTCCATCAAGATAAGATTCTTCGGTATGAAGTGCTCAACCAATAGGAATGGATGGCTTATCACACTTTGCCAATTATGCAAAAGTAAGCTCAACATGGCCTCATCCGATAGTAATGATGATGATGCGTCTTGATCTCTTTCAGGTTTAACAATAGTGTTATCCGTCTCCTCGATGAGCTTCAAAAGACTTAACTTATGAAGTTTCAATAGTGCTTCTACCAAGTTTCGTTGTAGCTCGGTTAATTGAGTCGGGAGACAGTATATGTTATCTTCCGGTAGCTGTATGGGCTGGGAGTCTATTATACTGGTGATATTCATACTCGTTTATACTCTGCATAGATGTGTCACACCGGTAGTGATTATGAAATGTGACAATTACGTATTGTTTTTTTGTTATTTTAACCTTCTTTTCAAGGGACGACAGACGCAAAAAAAAAAAAACTTTTATTTTTTTCCAGTCTGAAAGCTTATCCCGAATCAGATTGGGGAGATTTAGCAGATTGATAACAGGTAGAAAGAAGGTAAACGAAAAAGGCTTCTTAGACATCTACAAGTCAAAAATTAAACGACAAAAAAGATAAGGTTAATAGAATAGACGAAACAAAAGGAAGCTCAGCTCCATTCCGAGCAATGAGTGGGGGGGGGGGGGGACGAAAATCAGTTTGTATTTTGTACAACCAACCTGGCCAAATGTTCGAAAAAAGTCTTTAAAGAGACATCTTCGGTGTGCACAACAGCACCAGCACCACTGTCATTCGAAGGAACGTAACCCATCGAGGAAGCTCCAGAACCATTTTGATAATTGGCATCGTTTTCAGATGGATTCAATTTCGAGTATAAGAATCTGGCTTGTGACTTACCTTCATCGGTTTGCACATATCTTGGTAATGGGAATCTTTCACTGATGATGGCGGCGACTTCCTCTTTTGGAGCTGTGAACATTCTATAAACATGAGCGTATGCTTCTTCATCCAATCCGGAATCTCTCCACTCTGCAGCGGTGGTACCGAAATATATTACAATATAAAAGAAGGCATCTAATAACAAGACACGATCTTTTTTCAATGAAACAGAGTCCAATAAAACCAGCTCTGGTTCTTCACTCTCAGCAGAGTAGGACGTCAAAGTTGGTTGGATCATGATCAACGAATCGGCAATATCTGTCCTTAACAAGGTGTGATGATAAAATGCAGTTTCATCTGGTGAAAAATTGAAAACTTGTAAAAATTGTGATCTCCTCAAATGATAGATGAATTGTGGTAATAACGAGAATTTTGGTGACAAGTGGAAACTCAGTGGTTCATTCTTACTATAATCACCAAACAAAGTACATAGTTTGACCAATGTCTTATCGATCCATCTCAACAAGTCACTATATTCACCTCCGTTGTCCAACTTATGCACAATTAATCTTGCTAATAGTACAGCAGCTGCCTCTTGATCAAAACTATGAGGTAATTCTAATGATAATGAAGTTGGTCTTTTCAATGTGGTGACCCTTAATCTCCATGAACCGTTTGTATGTCTATATGTGGTTTGGTATTGAATCGAAACATCTGGTACTGATGATTGTCTTTGCTCCAGTGTTGGTACTGTTTGCATTTCAAAAAAGATACTGTATGTGTGTCTTGGTGAAATCCCGTTCAACTTCCAATTCTTGGTGAATCCTTCACCAACCTGGGTGTCAGCTACATTGGCACCATCTTCCTTCATTGATGCACCCAATCCAATCAACCCTGAAACTTTCAATTGCTTCGAGGTCAAGACTTCCAATTCACCACCCTGGTAGTTGATAGGGTAGCCTTCATCATCCTTGTTAAAAATGGCAAAGAATGAATTTTTGAAAATTGAAGTGGTGAAGGAATCTGTAACCACGAGACAACCACCGGTTAAATTTGCCATTGATTTCATTTCATAGATACCAACTTGATCATAACAACCTGCAAAAATATCAACTGAATAAGTAGATGTTGAACTTGGGTCGAAATTTTTATCTTTTAAATCTTTCTTCAAGCCGGAACCTTTGATAGCCAACTTCTTGTAAAATTGTACCGCTTTTTTATAATGTTTTGAAGTTAATTTATCAATATCACTGTGTGATCTTATTGGTTCTTTTAACTCTGTCCCAACAATCATACCCGGTCCATATGTACAAGGGCCACCTGAAAACAATGAGATTTTAGCAGCACATTGTTGGAAAGCACTTTCAATTAAAGATGTGGCAATGGACATAGCACTACCAGTGACCCTCATTGGTCTGCTGCCTGGCGGAACAACCCATTTAGAACTTTCCAAACTTTCCAAGATTTTGACAATTTGGAATTCTGAATCACTATCACTCAATGGTAATAAGAATCTGTTTACGGTACAAGTGGAATGTGATGCAGAATTGAATTGGTCAAACCATGATCTTTGACAGTTGTTCTTAATCTTCAATTGGTTCTGAATATCCATGGTGTTGTACTCTTTACCACCGTTGAAGACATATTTTTTGAAAACTTGATCTGAAGACAATTCATGGACATTGACAACGGAATCAAAAGTGATAAGACCAACCAATGAACCTGGAGGATGCAAGGATAATGATGTTATCAATACATTTTTCAAAGCTTCCAAGTCTTCTGGTTCTTGACATAAATCAACAACGTATACGAATACTGGAGGAGGTGGGACTGATTTGGATTGCAAAATGTATTCAATGGTTGATGAAGAAGGATCTAATTCCAACGGTAATTGACTTTGTGATAAATTGGAATATTGGGAGGGCAATTGATTTCTTGTTTGACACAAGGCACAATTCCAAATTTTGGCGACGATGTCGATTGGGTTATATGGATTTAATACACCGTGACAATTACGACAGCGGATTGGATCATAAGCGGCCAATGCCAAGTTTTCCTTTGGGAATAAAGGTGTATACAAGGAGCCTACAGGCATGCCTATATTTTCCAGTTCTGATTTAGTCACCGGAAATGAATTCCAATTGAATCTGACACCGTCTATTTCCTCATTTGCGTAGAAATCCTATATACGACAAGGGTTAGTATATTGAACGGTTCCAAACTGAGCTATGGGCTTATAAAGGGATAAAAGATATTGATTCGGGAACTTACCATGTTGGGTCGGTGAAGTGTCTATGTTTGGTTGGTGTTTGCAAGATGAATTAGGAGATATACAATGGTAGTGGTGTTGGTGAAATTGGATGATTCAAATGTATATGACAAACTATCAAAGATTGAATGAATGAATGCGTGGATGGCAGGTACTGTATGGGGTGTTGACCAGTAACTAATACTTATTGTGTAAGTAAATATATGTAGGAGATGATGATAAACAGATCGATTGATAGATAGATCAACAACTACAACCACAACAACAACTACCAATGTACACTCTGGTCAAAATCGAAAGCGAAAAAAAAAGATCTTTGTTGTTCGACCGGATTTGATACATTTTACACGTCTATAGATGATGTTTGTGCCATGTAATATCAAAAGTGCTGTATACAGGTATTTCCTGATACGGCAGTCTGACACTTTTTTTTTCTCCGTCAGAGTGATTACTAATTGTACAGCTTCGTTAATTAGAAATTACTATGGGTGATAACGCTTTCTGGCTGACTGAAGGGAAAATCAAAAAAGTAATAAAACTAACCAGAATTGCCGTTCCAATTTTATTTTAGTCTACATCATCGTCATCATCATCGCCATCTCATCTCTGTCAAAGAGGAAGAAGAAGAAGTAGAAGATCAGCCAACACCATATACAATATATACCCTAGACAACTATCATCATCTTTAACAACAATGTCATCTTCAGTCGAATCATTCCATTTAAAGAGATCCAATTCAGAGATTGAAAATAATAGGTCTCTTTCCCCAGTTTCTGCCAACAAAAGACATGAGTTGGATGCCGCAGCAAAGCCTGGTCGTAAACCTTTACAATCAGAGCCTAAAAACAAAAGGACTGCTCAGAATAGAGCACTGCAAAGACTGTTCAGAGAAAGAAAAGAACGTAGAATGAAAGAGTTGGAAGATAAAGTGACAGATTTGGAAGGAGAAAAGTTGGAGTTGCACAATGAGTCTGAATTTTTGAGAATCCAAGTGGAGACTTTGATGGATGAGTTGAAAAAATTCAGAGGAGACGCCGATATCAGCAACTTGCTACCTAAGAAGGTGCCAGCTTTGACCACCTCTGCAAGAAGTGCCTCTGCTTCTTCAGATTTTTCACTGTCATATAACACAGACAAGTCAACTCCGATATCTTCCAGTACATCTCCAGTTGTTGAAAGGGCTAACAACGGTCAGACACAGAACCTGGATTTCGATTTCCCATGGGCCAAAGCCAATAAACATCAGGTACAACAGCAACCATATCACGCTAATACTGCTATCAGCAGTGAATCTTCCGGTAGTGTATTAGACAAGAGTGAAACAAATACACCAAAGATGTTCAATAATCCAGGCTTAACTAGTGCAAACAATGATTCATTGTCATCCAACTCATCGTCTGTCTCAACTACTAATAGTCCCAATGATTTACAAGATTTGGGAATGTCAAAAGATGATGAATTATTCCCTATTTTCGGTCATAGCTTGAGAAGAACGTCAATCATGAATTCCACGAGTGATGAACCATTTGATGAAAAACTGACGGAATTTTGTAGGAAATTATCAGAACTGTGTGGTAACAAAAATTGCCCAGTGCCTAAGGACATGACAGCAAAGCAGCATACCAGCACCGCATTTAGCGGAGTTACCTTTAAATCTGATAACACGAGTAAAGCTACTTCACCATTCAATTTCAACGAAGATAGCGCTTTGTCTCCATTCAACAATTTGATTAATGAACAAATGAATATACAACAAGAGGCAGATGTAAATCCATATTCGTTTTTGGATCAGACTCCATTTGACCCTTCGATTGCATTTGATATCAATGATTATGAGGAATTCTTGACGACTGACAAACAACAGCAAGAGCAAAATGGTGATAATTTACAGAATTTGGTCACCGAGGAATCCTTGTACGATCCATTGGGAATGTTCAACTCTTCGAGAGATTCAGAATCGCATCAGTCACCTATTAAACAACAATCTCCATTAGAGTTCCAAGATACTATTGGTGTCAAAGAAGAAGAAGACTCCACTAAACTTTCAGGAAATTTGGTCCAACCTGCTGCTCATAAAATTGACGAGGAAGATGATGAGGATGACGAATTAGGAATCGTTCCTTCAAATGATGGACAAATGTTGAAATGTTCTCTGATATGGGACAGAATCACAAATCATCCACGTTACACAGAGATTGACATTGAAGGATTGTGTTCTGAGTTGAAGCAAAAGCTGAAATGTAGTGAGCGTGGTGCGGTGGTGGATTCCAAAGACGTTAGTAAATTGTTAAGTGGGAGCTATATGCATACGAATGACGTTGCACTTGGCAAAAGATGAAAGGATTTGGTCAATCTGATCAATCTGGTGAATCTGTCTTTAACGAATTTCCAATGTTTTATGTAGTTTGTTCAGTTTTTTTTATATTTTGGTTGGTGTTTATAGTTTTGCTTTTGCTTTTAATTCTTTTCAGTTTGTATATACCACCGAATATGGTGAGCTTTTTATATTAAAAGACTGAAGGGTACTGCTATAATATGTAGGACACAAACATGTACGGCTGTATAAATATAAGTCACTCTCCACCAAGATTGATATGCTTACTTATTTATATTATCACAGCCCAATCAATCTTGTTATAAATTGTCTCTTTTTGTTCATCCTCATCAACACCACCAACACCACAAGATTGAAAAACGTGATCCCCACCAATTTGCACAGAGTGATGAGAAACCCAGAAGCACCTTTGGACCTTGCCAGCTCCACCAGTCTCTGCTTCTCCAATTTTTTGATGAAATTCAAATCACGGATCATCTTGTTGACTATCGTATTGATCTCTTGCTTCCAATTTGTGTTAATCTCATTATTGCTCCCAATGTTGTTATGTGGGGGTAACTGTTGGCGAAATGAGTATACCGACTCGTTTTTGTCGTATGCGGATCTCATGTCGGAATATGAGCTGGCATTAATATTCCCTGGAAATTGTGCGTTGATGTTGAGATTTCCCGTGGACTGACTAGCAGTTCGGAATAATTTGAACTGATCCGAGCTCAGAAATTGTGGGTTGTATAACAACTCTGGAGATTTAAATTCGTTGTTATTGTTATTGGGTATCGAGTCGTCGTCGAGATCTTTTATCTGATCGTACAAATATTCCAATTCGTTTAACAACTCACGGGACTCCACTGTACCACTTGCATAGATCTTCATCGTGTTGATCAAGATCTCGATGTATTTCCTTTTCAGCTCTGTTTGCGAAAGGTGTAAATTCGAGTACCATGAGTCGTACTTCTTCAAAAGGATCTCATCTTCAACGTTGTTTGCGTGGATCGTGTTCATCAAATTTACCGATATGTCACCCTCTGTGGCTTGTTTGTACAAACCGTACAATTGCACTCTGGTCTCTAGTGGAGGGCGTGGCAATGAACCATAACCAGAACGGGTTGATAATGTCTTGATCGTGGTGACCAGTTTGGAGAATACTCGGTCTATGGAGTCGGCCATTTTTGAATTTATTTACTTCTATATCTCTTGCTTATCTGATTTGATGTTTATCTCTATCACTTTTGTTTTGATTTTTTTTTTTTTGACTTTCTTGTTGATTTAATTCTTTGCATGAGGGCGCTCGCTGGAGAAAGAAGGAAGCGTAAGGAATTACGTGTAAAATGGATCAATCAACAATGGATAGTAAGACAAGACATGTGTTGGGAAGAAAGAGATTGAGATGATCGTAAGAGCTAGGCTGAAAGGAGATAGAAAGACAAGGGATAATAGAGAAGGAGCGAGGGAGGGAAGCAGGTTGAACGTTCCAAAGACTTTGAGTAGTTTGAACAACCATCCGAATGATCGTAACGTAATTTTTAAGCTTGCAACACACTTCCCAATCCATAGCATTCCTTTTCCTCGTTCTTAAATACAATCTGATAAACTGATGATTCTATGACTTTGTTTTCTGATATAAACACAAACAGTGAAAAATTAATTACATTGACCCTATATAAAAATGAAGTACCTCTTGACCTTTTTTAATCAAATATCATTAAATTAGTTTTCTGGAACATCAATTTCACCAGCATCAATGGCTTCAATAATGTCATGTGGGTTCTTGAATTCAACTCTACAACCAACTGATTGAGCAGTTCCCAAAATTTCTTTGGCAACTGAAGCTAAAGTCTTACCGAATGATTTTTCTCTCATTTGTCTAGCAATGCTGAAGATTTCTTCTAATGGAATGTTACCGTTATGTTTGACGTTCTTTTCCTTCTTTCTGTCTCTTGGAGCTTCTTTCAAAGCAGTGATGACTAATGATGAAGCAGATGGAACAACTGAACATTCAGCTTGTCTGTTTTGGATCTTCAATTGGACGGTGACTTTAATACCTTTGAATTGTTTGGTGGCTTTGGCAATATCTTCACCAACCTTCTTTGGTGATAAACCTAATGGACCAATCTTTGGGGCTAAAGCGGATGAAGCACCGACTTCACCACCAACAGCTCTTAAGTAAAGGAATTTGATTTCAGTTGGATCGATCTTTGGAGGCATTATTACTTATGGTTCTTGTTGTTGACTTACCAAGTAAGAACTGAATCTTTAAAAACGTAATTGAAAATTATATTTTTACCAAAGCGAAAAATTTTGGAAAAGAACAAGAAGAAGAAAAAAAATTTGTTGTTGTGGTTAAATTCGAAAGTGTGAATATCTACCAAAATGAATTAAAATGGAACAAATTGTGATCCAGTGCACGTATATCTGAGTGCTATTGAAAAGACTGCGCGCAGTTCTTACAACAAAAAAAGTAGAGAAGTGCGCGCGCGTTTGGTTGGGAAACATCAAATGCGCGCTTTCTTCCCCTATTCGAACACAATCTTGTGCGCGTACCAAACGGTGAGCACTTTACAGAATTTTGAGCATTGACTTCACCCAAACGAAAAAACACAAGAGATATAAAAAGCAGTCACGTTTATCATGAGCACACAAGGTGGTGTGATGGTGTACCATATAAAGTACATATATAGAGGGTACAAAACCCTTATCGATACAATTACCCAATTTATCAGTTTTTCTTGATCACCTTAATTAGGGGAAACGATCCATGATAGTCTTCCCTTTCTATTTTTACTTCAAATCTGTCATCCGCACACTCCTTGACAAATAGCTTGTTATCCCTAAGTTGCTTCACAAGAGTAATGGCCGACAATGACAACCCCACCGAACTCTTTATCAACTGATCGTATTTGATCTTTCTCTCCCTTTGGACAAAATTGTTGCTGGCACCAAGATCGTTAGATTTTGTGAAATCAATTAGTGAACCCTTGATGCCGCTACAACTTGTCTTGATTCTTTCCAATAAAGTTAATTTTCTCTGTTCGGTGCTAATTTGAGCGACCAAATGATCTCTCATCAAACACCACAGCTCGTAGTTAGGAAATTCTGGAACTCCAACAGATTGGAATGATTTCATTTTCAAACCATAGCTCAAAGATTCCGGAATCCTGTTCAACTTGGGCAATTTTAATAGTTTCAAGTCATACAAAACAGTGAATAATTGCTTGCTGTTGTTGGCCAATTCTTTAGTGAAGTTGTATTCGGCAATCTTGACATTTAACGTGGCAATGTTCAGTTCCAACTGTGGTAAGCTAACTTCCAATTTTTGTTTGTATGTCTCTTTCAACTGCTGTTTCTTTTCTCCAGCTTTTAACTTTTTGATCTTTTTACTCATGTTGAGTATAACAGTTTTTTTGTACTCAAAGGTCGTTATGATTCTCATTAAGTGGTTGATCATAATGGAGCTGAGATATTCCACATACCAATAAATTGAATAAAGTTCCCAATGCTTATAAACTTCCAATTCTACACCTCTTAATACAACTTCTAGCATGGATCTCAACTTTTGAAAATAAATCCATGAGCTTATGGGCATGCTAGGAACCTCATCTGGGTTTTCATCCACTTTAAAGAAATCGTTAACCCTATATTTGTCCTTGACCTCCATCTCAAAATTTTCAGCTTGTACCTGTAAAGTGTCCCATACCAAGATAGACCTGTTGAAATGCTGTCTCTGTCTACATGGATTTTGGGATACGCACAACACGTATGAATAGTACGCTGACTCGATATTGTTCAATAACTCAACTACTGCTTGGTTCAAATCTGCTGATTGGCCCTGTTGAAATTGATAGAATACAGCAGAATCATAACAAGTCAACGATGACATATCATCCACCAACAATCCCATAAACCTCTTCATCCCGCTTCCCATCACAGATCTATCATCTCTAACTAAAAACAATTGAAGAATGCCCCTTGAAATAACATGACTGGGCGGATTTCTCTTGTTCATGAATGCATCTAAGAAGGCAACCAACTCAATGACGTTTCTGGATTGAGTAATTGTCAACAAGTTTATCAAATCTCGCGTCATGGCTACTGATGAGTTTATGGATTGTCCAATTGGATCTGCATGCTTTATTCTGGGCGGAAGGTAGTTATCACTTCGTTTTTGAATTCCATCTGAGAAACAACCTATTGGTAGCTCTGGTAAACTTTCGTAATACTCTTGATCTGTTTTGATCTTTAGAAGTTCTTGAAGAACGTTATCCAAAAATGGCAGCTCGAGTGAATTTGATTGAGTATAGACTTCAACTTCGTACTCCAATATTGAGCTTATCTGACTCAATCCACTTGCAATTCTTAATAATGAAATCAAACGCTCCCTATCTGGGTCATGAACGTTTTCCCGTAACCAGACAATGGATTCCTCGATTCCTTTTTTAACAGCGGCGTTATCAATTCCCACTAGAAAGTCAAAACCCATTGTGGTGGTTGTGATATCTTCTTCTTCGTACAAAACCCCTGCTTGACCCAATATTAAAACACTTTTGATGAATAAAAGAAACCCACGAACAATATTGAGAAGCACTTTGTGAACAAGCAAAAACTCGGTATCATCTTTATACTCTGCCAGATCAATTCCAAAGTTGCAGCTTTCCAAGCTCGTACCGTTGAAATTCTTTAAACTCTCTTCCACATACCTACACGATAGCACTGTCACTGGCAAAGATGAGGTGTTCAACCAGGTCATAACAGAACCAAACAAGTTTGTCGCTATATTAATCACCGTAGTAAGGTCTCTTGGCTGTGTCACATCAAAGGACAATTCTTCGAAGGAAAGTTGTATGAGACCTGTATCGAGCACTTTGTTCATCACTTCCAAAGCTCTAGTTCCCTCGAACAATGCAAAATGTTTACTTTTTATCACATCCCCTACTTTGATGCCTAATCACAGGGTCCATTTGTTAGTAAATTTATAAACTCATTACTTAAATCCATGGCAAGATCACTTACTCTTTGCTGATTGGAAAAACTCATCAGATATGTCGATAAACAGGTCAGTGTGGCCCCCATATTCTATTATTGGTACCGCTTCAATTCACCAAATTTGTCAGTAGCTGGCTTATCTAATTACGCCCTCCTTTCAAAAAAGTTCTTGCTTACCATCAGGTGTTGAATGGCTCATTTGAATCCCGTTCAGTCGTAAGAGTTGAATTGTAGCCTGTTTTGAAATTCACTGTTTTGATTTTAATCTTTTTCTAGAAGATCAAATGTTTTATGTGTTTTTTTTTTTACGGTTCGAAGAAGTCGATCTTATTGTTGAGGGGTGTTTTTGTAGAATGAGATGTACACTCAAAAATAACTTCTAGGCAAACTGAGGACTTTCACAATTAATAAAAGTCACGACAAACTTAGTATAATATTGACTGTTTGCTCTACGCGGTCCTGCACCGTTTAAAATTATTTCAGACTACAACTGATTTTATAAAGGGTCCAGATAAGCGGCACTGCAGTTTGAGCTGTATAAATATGAGAATTGACATCAAGATTGGAAAGCGTATTCATCAATAACACTTATGGGTTCTACTGGGCGTCCAATTGGGTCATATTTTATGTGCTCGAACGCAGGACCAAATGCGGTCGGACCACCAATCTCTAATCCTTTCTTCGTGGTCCACAAGTGATTTGGAGCCATTCCCAATACAAAAACCTGTAAACCATATCGGTAGTCCTGCGTACCAATAGCATCACCCGTGTCATTATCACACACGGCGATCAAGTCTGGTACAGAACACACAGGAATATCCCATTCCTCACTGGTCTCGTTGTACTTCTCGACGCAAATATTCTCGTTCTTGAAAGGAATTCTATATCTTCCCCTGTCAGTCAGCTCCACCTCAACCTCACCATACACGTGGCCTTTGAACAACTTTCTGCTAACGCCAACAATTTTGCCCCTGAACAATAGTTTACCAGCAATGCCATCACCTCCTACCGCATTCAAAATATTCCTAGGCAAATTTTCAATGTCGGAGTGGGCTCTGGCACACATTATAGCTTTACCAATCCTCCAAGCTAATGATAAAGTATTATGGCAACTCATTTCCTCCATATCTTGAACAGGAGCTGGTCTGGTAGTACATGAAACAGAACAACCAATCTCTGACAAAGAAGCCCTGATCATTCCTTCTAACGCCTTGGTGCTTTTAGCGGTTGGGAAAATCAGGGTATTACCATTACCATCTGACATAGAGCATGGAGTCATTGGAACGTCGAAGAGTGTGGTGACGACTTGCTGTAATTCAGGATATGCCCTTCCCATAAGATCCACATCAATAACAGGCAAGTTAAAATTGGATTTCATTCCGGCTCTAATACCGGAAAGTCCATTACCACCACCAACTTCACAACAGATGACGCCCGTGATTTTTTTGCCCACGTAATTTTGCAACATTTCAAAAGACTCATAATATTCAGGACCTCTCAACTGCTCACATCCCACAGTTGGACTACCAGCACCTCCAACTGTAACGATCCCTCCAACATTATCTTCAGTGTACTTAATGGCGTCTTTATAATGCACGATTTTAGCCACATCTTTTGGATCCTGCTTCATCAAGGCTGCAAGTTCAATGTATGCAGGGTATGGATTTCCTCCTCCACCACAGCCGAGGACATAACATCCAAGTCTCAAGTAATTCAAATCGGTCAATGATACTATCCATTCTCTGTTCTCATTGATCTCTGGCTTGTACGTGTCATGATCGATATCTTCGTCCTCATCACTTTTTTGCTGTCTCAGCTGTTCGTTCTCCGTAAATGCAGAATCTTTATAAATCTTTGCAGCAGGAGCTGAAATTGTCCTTTCGACCTCAGCTTCAAAAACTTCTCCTAAACGCCTGTAATCAACGTCCCCGACAATCTTGATCTCAAAACTGAAAGTTCGATCAACATAGGGAACAGGCTCAACTTTGATGTCAATGACGTCAACAGAATCTCGGACGGCTCCTTTGTCAACTATCACATCGGTGCATTGTTTGATCAAATTTTGGACAATGGACTCTCTATCTTGCTCAATATTTTGAACTAGCTGTATATGATGAATATCATTAGACAATTTTCCCATTGCTGCACCTATTGCATTGGCCACTTGGTAAAACGGAGGCCTTAATACCATTGAAGTGCCTTCAAATGAAACCTTTTCATGAGGCACAATAAAAGAGCCCCCTCCAACCAAAATGAGGGGAAGTGGGTCTGGTGAAGTACGCAACTTATCCATCACATGCTCCACTTTCTTTACCAAAACTTTGTTGAATTTATCAAAGAAGTTGTCGTCGAATTTTCCTCTCACAATACTTGCATCGCCAATAGCAAAATCTTTCTTCCCTGGATCTGAGACAGTGACATCTGTAGTCGTAAGAGTATCACCTCCAAAAACCAATGACCTGGTCACAATGTCAGCACCAACAGAATCTGGACCAATTGTCAAAGAGCCGTCAGGTTGCTTTCTTACAATAGATCCTCCCCCAAGTCCAACACTTTCAACAAAAGGCATGGAAAAATTCATTCTAACACCACCTACAGTTGAAAAACTAGACGATAGTCTTGGAAACCCACTTGGCAAAAGCAATCCCACATCCAAAGTGGTACCACCGACATCTGCGATAACAACAGATTTTCCTTCTAATTCTTTGATTGAAGAACATAAATATTTGGCACCTCTCATTGAGTTTGTGGCACCGCTGGAGAAGGTTCTAATCGCGCACCTTCTCGCATCTTCAATGGTTAAAATGGTACCATTGTTCTGTGTCAAAAAGACCGGGCACTTCAAACCAAGATTTCTGACTGCGGAGACGAATGAATTGATGATGTTTTGGGCAAACCTAATAATGGACGCGTTCAAGACTGTAGCGTTTTCCCTCTCGATGAAATTGATCCCCGATATTTCGTGAGACAAGACAACATTGACCGAATCACCCAACTCTTCTTTGATGATTTCTTCTGCTCTGATCTCGTGCTCATTTTTCAAATTGGAGAAAATACCGATGACCGCTATTGCCTTGATCCCAGCTTTTTCAATTTTTTTACAGTGGTCCCTGATCAGTTGTTCATCTAGGGCTTGGATCTCTTGCCCATCAATTCTATGTCCACCATTGAGGAAACCAGTGTATCCGTTCATAATTGTGGCCAATCCATGGGGAAAGTCACTGTATGGAAGAATGTTTCTTGAGTAAGGTCCACAAAGACGGAGAATTGCTACCTTATCTAATCTGGATCTGTCTCGCTCAATGATGGCATTGATGAAATGGGTTGTTCCTATGGTAATGGCCTGGACGTCCTTCTTAGAAGTTCCAGGTGCAGTTTCAAACAATTTGCCGATAGCTGCCTCGATACCGTCTGAGACATCCGGGGTCGTGACACTTTTATTCCAAGCAAGAACCCCATCACCAATGGATCTTTCCATCAGAGTTGGGTCAATTAAAACCGAGTCAGTGTTTGTTCCACCGACATCGATTCCTATCAAATAATCTGGCATCTTTTGTTTTCTTTGGTGTACATCTTCTTTACTAGATTTGAAAAGTACCCTTCCCCTGTACTTATATCCCCGGCTAACCTCCAAGGAAAAAATTCAAATCAAAAATTAAGAATAAAAACAAAAAAAGCATAAAAAGTTTATTTGTTATACAACACCCAGTTTGTGGCGGTTGTAGAGTACGCGCATCTCTTTTGAAATAGTTCTCTGTGCACGGCAAGTACTCACGACCGTGGATGAGCTGACACACCGTGGTAGAAAAAGGCCCACTTTGAGATGACACTATCTCGAATTGCAATACCTTATTCGGAGTGCATAAGGAATCGTAATTTATTCTGTTTTTGGATTATCTTATCTTTTGAGCGGATAACAGCTTCCTCTTTATTTAATTAGTCGGCCATCTTCTAGGGACACATGCATGAAAGTGCACAAACTAAAAGAAAAAAAAAACCTTTTGAGGGAAGGACAACTTGATTTGATAACGTTTTGGCCTACTGATAACGATAATTCGAAGATTTTCAGTTGGCCTTGTTATACAAAAACAATGCAAACTCCTCACATTCCTTACGATCTTGGTTCAACGGACCGCATAGGTAGCTAGAAGATGATGAATCCTTTCAAATTACTACAACTCAAGTCGAATGAGATCTCTGAAGTCACGTCTTTGAAGAACGCCGATTTGCTTCCTATGCAACCCCCTCGTAGGACGTGGGGGGTTGTGGGATACTTATTTTACTGGTTGATCGACAAGGCTCTTATAGGGTCATGGACTGGAGCTTCTTCTTTGCTCTCACTAGGGTTCAACGTTGGTGAAATCATGGGTATCATGCTCATTAGTTTTGTTTTGATCGTCTTGTTATCATTACTCAACGGCCAAGTTGGTTCTGATTATTATATCGGCTTTACAGTTTCAATGAGAATGATATTCGGTATCAGAGGCTCTTATATTGCTGTGGCTATGAGAACAATCTTGAGCGTGGTGTGGTATGCGTCACAATGTTGGCTTGGAGGCTTGTGTGTTGTTTGCCTCTTATCCACTTGGTCGAAATCGTTCATGGAGATGCCAAATACTTTTCCTGATAGTGTTCAATTCACTTCACAAGAATTAGTCGGCTTTGTGATTTTCCAACTCATATCTTTGCCATTATTGTTTCTCAAACCGGAAAAGTTGAAGCCTTACATCATATCATCTTCTATATACAGTTTCACGGCCATGGTTGGTCTCACAATAGCGGCAGTTAAGACCAAGTCTGGCCCAGGGTTAGGCTCATTGATGCACTCAAAAACTACAATGTCAGGATCGGAATATAGCTGGACATTCATTTATGGTATCTCATCCAATTTTGGTGGTATATGCTCAGGGGTAACAAATATGGCTGATTACACCAGGTTTTCTGCCAAGCGTTATTCTCCTTATCCCGGGACTATAATTTGTTGGTTCACAGCCGGTGTCATTGTCCCATTGATGGGCTTGATTGTAGCATCAACAATGAAGGATAAGTATGGTGTAGTCTATTGGAAGCCAAATGACTTCATGTTGGTGTGGATGGAAGACACATACACACCAGCAGTACGTGCCGGATGCTTTTTTGCTTCCTTAGCATTCATTTATTCTCAGGTCGTGTTTAATACAATGGGTAATGCCATTGCTGGTGGTATGGATATGGCGGGTTTGTTCCCTAGGTATATCAATATCAGAAGAGGTGCATTGATCACAGCCCTTTTGTCGTGGGTTATTCAGCCCTGGGATTTCTACAATACATCTTCGACATTTGTTACAGTTATGAGCTCCTTCACTGTTTTTATGACTCCATTGATTGCCTGCTTGATGTGCGATTATTTGGTCATCAGAAAAAGGAGAGTCAAATTATCCGATCTTTTCACGGATGATGAACAGGGAACATACTGGTCTTACAAGGGGTTCAACCTTAGGGGTATTGTTGCATGGAGTTGTGCTTCGGGACCAGGTATTGCTGGTTTGGTCCACCAAGCCAATCCTCTGTTGAAAGTGTCCGACGGGGCAATGAAGTTCTACGATGCTAACTTGTTTTTCAGTTTTCCAATAGCCTTTTCCGTCTATTATCTGCTTAATAGGATATTTCCAATGAAAGGCATAGACGCTGTTGACACAATCGATTACTTCAATATTTACACCGATGAGCAATTGGCGAAGAAAGATATGATCAGTTTTGATGAGTGGGTGGCTTCAGGTGGTGTTCCAGACTCGGAAGTGAGCAAGGCAGAAAGTGTAAGTGATGTCATCATTGAAGTTGGTGAGAAAGGTCTCAGCTAATTTCGTTCGAGGTTTTTCTTAGCTTCACTTCAACGGTCGCACAAATATTTTTTTTTCTTTAACAGTCTATACCCTTCAATTCAATGTTCAGGCTTCAGCTAGGATTCGTATCAGGCTACATACAGACGCAAACATTAGATCTGTGAATACGGCTTCTGATGTAGTTAGTAGAGACGAATAATTACAAATTAAAAAATCCAATCCAAAGAACAGACTTTCTGATCTGTACCTTGAGCCTTTATTTAAGGAGCAAGATTTTCTGTAAACTCAGTTTTTCTTAAACATTCTACTCTGAACCCCTTTCAAAGAAACATCAAAATGCTTTTATCAAGAACCGTACTCTTTTCGTTGGCTGCAACAGTAGCAGCTGCTCTATTTCCAATTCCATTTACAAACAGTTCAGCTCCAATTCCTTCCCCTTCCAAAATTGTTCCTGGTGACACTTACCCATTAAGTTTTGACAACATTAATGATGTCAAATTTATTAGGGAAAGCTTGGTGACAAGCTCTGAAGTCATGGACGAAGAAAAATTCAACCACGTCGCAAAAGCATATTCGAAAGGTGTTAAAGTCGAAATCCTTGGTGTGCCAACAATAGAAGAAGACGAAACTTACGCAGTTACAAATTGTCTTTCAAGTTATGAAGGCTCAGGTGGCTCGGTTGGTTTCTCGGGACAATTTAGTGTAACTGCAACTAGCTCAATTTCCGCAGCATTGGCTAGCGCTATCTCAACCACGTTCAGTTTTTCTCCAAGTGTCAAGGTTGGTAAGACTCTTTCGACTACCATTTCATACTCCTGTAGCGCAGTTGCCGGTGGTATAGCTCAATTGCAACTGACCCCAAAATATGCCACATTTCAGTACAGGGTCAAAGAAAGTTATTGGAGTGCTTCGTCCAGCAATGTTATCTTCGAAGCTGCTGGTTGGAGCGATGTAAAAAGTGGTTCCATGCCAGTAATGGAGGCTCCTACTTTCCACTGTGTCAATGCTAGTACTGCCATATGTTCAGAACCTCCAAGAAACGTCACGTTACCTGCAGGCTTCTGAAACCTTCAAAGAATAGCTAGTGACCTAAAAAACTACGTCTAAGTGGTTTACACTCAACCTATATATAACTGTAAATTTCAATTCAAATATGATTGTTTATCAATTTGTTATGTAAAAACAAAGGCCTACAAAGCACCGAGAAAGGATGTTGTTGGACCAACTTGATAAAAAATATTCATCATGAGTTTGCCTACCTCAATTGGTACCTCCTGAGTATCCCTACTGGTGATGACACTAGACCAGCATTTAATACCGTCTTTTACCATTTCAATACTTAGATTTTTGAAGTACTTGTTATGTATATCTTTGATTTGGAGAAATTTGAGAGGGAAAGATCCTTTCCACTTTGGGTCAGACCAGCAGTGTGCATCCCTATCAAAATCGACAGGGCCAGTCATTTGAGCAAAGGCACAGAAGTGACCCGAGCGATTGACTGAGAATAGTAGATAAACATGTTCTCCATTATTGTCCATGTAGGCTTTGTTCAATCTTCGATTGCCCAATCTCGTGGAAGACCAACAACTGTTTTGGAAAGCAGCGACAATATCCGATTCATTGTAAGATTTGATAATGAAAAATTTCGAGTAGTTAGGTAGAGTTGGATGCATGTAAATACGTGCTGGATTTGTGTTTGAACCTTCTGTTGGGCTGTAACTGAATTTTCCCTTCACTGAGAAGTTTAAACCGTTGTCCAAAGTTTGCTCCATTGCCAACAAGGTATCTTCCATGATGTAATTACTCAAACCCCCTTCAGTATCATTTCCATCAGAGCAATACTGCTCAGAAGTTGAAAAGTTGTTGAAAGAAGCTGATGCAGATGAACCAAAATCAACCTTTGTTGTTTCCACTTTTGTTTCAAAGGGATATAAGTTTTCTGTAGCTGACGACGTTATTAGAGAAGCAAAGGAATTTTGCTTTGATTCATTCTCTCTTAAAAGAGTGGGCCATGATTTTAAAGTATTTTTTTGATTCAGACTAAGCTCTATCAACAGTCCTTTGGATTGAGTTGGTAGGGGGTTATATGAGCCATTATCTAAAGGAGCTGAGCCAAGAGCCATTGAATGATTGATCACCAATGATAGTTTGACAAGATAAAGGAGCTTGATAAAGAATTAGAAAGATCTCAACAACAAAGAAGTTCTATAGTATTTTCCCTTGAACGAAGTCTAGTTGCCTGCTGGTCATCGTTTGTATCAAATTGAGACTTCTAAATCCTTTTATAGTTTTATAGGTTTACATAAATTTTTTATTTAGTTTGTTTTCTGAGAATTCCAAGCTCATCGAGGTGTGGGGTCAAAACAGATAAGCGCTTGAAGAATAAAATAGAAGTTCTATACCTCCATTATCAACTGAAGAACATCCCGACTGATAGTTCCAATCTAGGTTCCTGATATTGAAGTCTTCAGACATTTGTGCGACTTTCAATTGTGTCCTACAAAGAAGTCTTCCTGCTTCTGATAAGGTCTGTCACAAAAAAAAAAAAAAATGCTAGCCACAAAAAAAGTCAATGTCAATAACAAGCAGCAAGACTTGGCTCACATTCAGTCAAGTCATGCAGATATTGAATTCAGTCATATAACATTTAGCTTGTTCACTGCAGTAATAACATCAAGAATTTGACTGCATTTCAAAATGAGGTGGAGCTGGGCTTCTTCGTTTGTCTTGGCTACCATGAACTTGGTAACTTCATCACCAATACTTATCAATCAAGATGACCTGCTGCTATCTGCATTAGCATCAGCGACCATACCCAAAGACTACTTTGAGTTCTACAAGACTTCTTCAAAACTAGTTGATATTTCTTATTGCATAACACTGGGTCACGGTATCAAGTTTCCATTCCAATGTCATGAGGGATGCTCAGAATTTCCGAATGCAACTTTGATATACCAATTTACAGGGGACAATTCATTACAGACGTTGACAGTCACAGGTTATATAGCAATTGAACACGCGAGGGAGCTGATATATCTCTCATTAAGGGGCACTAGATCTTTTGGTGATCTGTTGACGGATATTGACTCCCAGCAGGTGCCCGTGAATCACGTTTGTATAAATTGCAAAATTCACAAGGGCTTTTTCGAAACTTTTGATAACACTTTGCTCAAGGTCAACGATTACTTGATACATTTACTCATCAGTTATCCGAACTACCAATTACTTGTGATGGGTCATTCCCTTGGTGGATCAATTGCGACTTTAATTACTTATCATATCATGGATAAAATGAAATTCAAGGCTATCAAGTGTGTCTCTATGGGACTGCCCACACTTGGAAATGAATATTTGTCTGAATTTTTGCTGTCATATTTCAATCTTAATTCAGTAAAACTCGCTGATAGACACTTGTACAGGATCACGAATAAAGGAGATCCGGTGCCAAATTTGCCCATATCAACAACGGGATATATTTATGAGCAGTTGCCAGGCGAGATATTCATTTCTAAATTGGAGTTAAGTTTACTTGGCCCTAAGGACATTATTATTTGCCAGGGAACAGACGATTTCAATTGCATCAAAAACTTCTATGGTAGTGGGTTCAATAGCCATTTGATCTATTTCAAAAAGCTAGGTTATTGTGGGTACGGCTTTTAGTTTAAAAAAAATTATACGTCATTATCAAGATGTGTAGTGTACACTTATCTTCTACTAAATTTGAACCTCATACCTCTGTCATCATCATCATCGTCATCGTCATCATCATCGTTATCGTCGTTATCCTTGCCATATTCAGGAGCACCATCGGAGTCAATGAATGTTTCAGCAGCACCAGCTGTGGCGAGTGCACCATGCGACCTCGAGTGATATTTCTGTTGAGATTTGAAGGTGTTGAATGAAAACAGGTCTTCTTCTTGTTCTTCCTCTGCGCCAACGAATAACGCATTTTCTGGTCTTCTCTGTTTGACTTGGTCACCGAAGAATGTTTGCACTTCCTTTCTCTGCGAAGTTTCCTTTCCGTAGAGACTTTTGTACCTCTCCTCATCTTTCTTCTTGCTGTTGATGAGATATTTCTCATCATCATCACTGCCATCTCCGTCATTGAATTCCTCCAAAGAGAGATAATTTATAGTGGTACTCAACATCGGATGCGCCAGCTTTTTACCAAGTTGAGTTTTGGGCAAGACTTTTTGAAAGTTCTTAAAATTCTTGCGCCCATCCCATTTAGGGTCCCACGGGTTCTTCTCTGTCACTGAAGTGATTTTCCTTGGCATTGTGACTAAATCTATTGACTCAACTATGATTAAGTCTTGGATATTGAGCTCATTTGGATTTTGAAGAGATTGCTGCTCCTTCTCAACAATTTTTTTGTCAGATTTAATTTGCTTGATGGCATTCAAAAATCCTTTTGAGGATCGAATCGTATCTGGCATTAAACTCTTCCGGTCCCTTTCTTCTTTTTCAATCTCTGCATTGACCTCGTCTTTCAACTTTTGTACATCTATATCGTAAACAGTTGGCTTTCTTCCAGCTGCTACTTTTGATCCCTGAGAAGTAGGCTTTTCTAGTAATGGTGCATCCGGCTCCGAGTCCATTACAATGTCACCATTGTCATCGTCATTGTCTAGCAGGTTTTGATTCAAAACTACCGGGTTACTGTCTAACTGGTCCAAAAACTTCAGACTGTCTATTTTTTCAACTTTCGCTCTCCCCCATCTTGTTTTGGATGGTGCCTCTGCCTTTTTAGGAGCATCTACAATCGGCGATTGCTCTTCCTCCGCAGAAGCGACCGCAGCGCCTCCTTGGCTCTCCACACCCATGAACAAGGACATTGGATCCAACTTTTTTATTTGACTCCCGGGTAGCCTCTTTCTGCGCTTAGTTGTGGTCTCAACTACATCCAATTTTCTCTTTTTGTATTCTCCAAAGAGGATGCTCGTATCAACCTTGGTAACAGCCTGAAGGAGATCGTCGCCTCTACAAAGCTTCCTGTTTGTTCTGGAGCAAAAAATGTCAAGATGGCTAGAATGTGTTCCAACTTCCAGGCTCAAGGATTTGACCTTGTCTATGCTCAAAAACTGTATAACAACAACTTCACCAAGATTCTTGATGGAAGAAACCCACTCATCAACACTGGTCCCTTGTAGCACATGCAAAATCCCTTCTGCATCGTCTATAAGTGGACGATAATATTTTGCAGATGCCGGGTCAGCAACTACGAATGTGATTCCTTTGAACAACGATTTTCTATTTGCGTTGATCTTGAAATCAGAGGAGGGCACATAGTCATTCAAATCTGGAAAGTTGTGGAAGTTGCGCTTTATCAGCTCCTTCTCATCCTGCAATTTCCATAGCAAGTCCTCACTCACCACTGGGAATAAATGGAGTAGACTGTATGTCAAGCTTGCAATATTGTGGCGAGAAGTATCTAGGTAGTAATCGGTGGTTGATCTCACGCCTTTCGATATTCTCAAATCGAATTCGTGGGCCGTCTTTTGAAGTAGCTTGTCGATAGTCAAAGCTGAGTCACGTAACGAAGTTTCATCCGTTGCAGAATATGAAATTGTGATAGGAATCCAGTTCACTGTCAGGCAAATAATCTCGTCATCTTTCTTGAATTCGAATTGAATAGCGGTTTCATTAACTTCAAATACCCTTGGTCGCACTGTATCAGTGGTTTGGTTTTGCCTGTATCTGACATTGTTTATGTATGTGCTCCCTCTGCTCTCCAATAAGACAGTCAAAGGGGTGTATGAAGAGTCCCAGATGTCCTGGCACTTACCAACTTTGAAAACAAGGTGCTTGGATGATATAAATTTCTTGTCTATTTTGATGTGGGAAGAACTCGCCCTTCCAAGTGTGAACTCTTGGTCTGGCTGCAACCAAAAAAGTTGCTCATTGACACCTTCTGTTCCAGATACATTGACAATCCACATGAAAATATCATTACATAGCGGTAGAATATTACCTTTAGCTGTGTTTTTTTTTTTCTTTACTTTTCACTAAGTGCTCTTTTTCCGATACTGCTATGCTAACAAAATAAATAAAATCTGTTAAATACTATTTAAACCTTTCTAAACCCTCATAAAACTTTTTCACATCCGGTGAACACCTGATCTTTGATGGATTGAATCCAATTATCTGCAAAGCCTCTTTGGAAACGGCTCTACTTAATGCCACATAAACCTGACCAGTCTCGAAAACCTTATTCAAGTCAACTTTCACTCTTTCTAACGTTTGGCCCTGAGACTTATGAATGGATAATGCCCACGATAATAATAATGGAAGTTGACTTCTGTTTATATTTCCACCACTGACATCCACTCCAAAGTCGTCAGGTTGCACCAACTCAAGTTCACTCATTCCATCAATACTAGAGAATTTAACAACTGGTAGCAAATCGGTCTCCTTTTCCCTTGTTACTTTTTGAACCAACTTTTCAAATCTTGGATCTGTAACCATATTTATTTCCCTCTCCAAGTCAGGTTCAAAATAAGAAACTCCGATACACTGGGTTAACAACCTTATCTGTTTGATGGCATGTGGACTTTCAAGATCACCTTTGTAATATTTACCTAGCTGTTCCCAAAGTGTAGGAGTAACAAAATATAGAATTCTGCCGATACTTCCATTCACCAAGAATTCGTTTTTGTTCTTCAACATCATCACTTGTGCGTCCTCTTTCAAATGTAACTCTTTAGCCGCCACAACGTTGTCGAGCATATTCAAGTATTGTTGAGCACCAGTATCAACCGCTTTGAAAACTCTCACTTTACCGGGCAATCTATCCAATCGTAGCTTATTTGCATTTTCCACCTCACGTCTCAATGGGAATAATTCAGATGGTTCCAAGCCATCTTCGTAGACAACTGGTCTTTGTAACGCGCGGAAATGGGTCACCATTTCTGCACTAACCTCACCGATTCTCAACGCATTAAGCATATCAATCAACTGTGAATCACCTTTTTGTCTAAAGACTTGGGTCAAGAGCACTGTCCTTTGAACCACCTGTTGCCATGCAGGACTTTGGAAACAAAAAGTTGGCCTTGGTCCATTTCTGTCAGGTACTGGTGGTAATTGAAAGAAATCACCTGTGACGACAACTTGAATACCTCCAAAAGGTAGATCGCTTCTTCTGACTACTTTCGCTATGGTGTTTAACTTATCGAAAAGATTGCCATCGATCATCGAAACTTCGTCAATGATAAGCACTTTTGTCTTTTTCCACTTTTCGGATGTCCTTGCCTTGTTTATTTTCTGTATAAGACGCTCTACGGGTTCTTTACCCAATCCTATCCCGGCAAATCTGTTAATAGTTTGTCCACCAATATTGACAGCTGCTAATCCGGTAGATGCAGTTACTGCAACCGCTTGTGATCCATATTTTTTGTACAATTTTTTGATAATCTCCTTCAACAAGACAGATTTACCTGTACCAGCGGAACCGGTATAAAAAACGTTCAACTTATCCTCTATGATATATTTTATGACCTTTTGCTGTTCTTCAGACAAAATGATAGAAGATTTGGATTTTGATCTTTGAGAAAGACCCTGTTTAGAAACAGATGATTGCAATCTTGGATTTTTGTGCGCCAATTTATTGATGATACCTCTCGTGCTATTGGCCCATGGGAGTGTCCTTTGATGAGAGGCTTGAGATGAGAAACTTTTGGTTTTAAAATTTGTCTCGGGTTCATCTTCTACCACTATGGTCTCCTTAATTGAGTTTGTCTGAAGCGAAAGGGGGTTATGGTCAGTTTTCCCAGAGAACGAGTTCGACTTGAGCGTGTTGGCTCTGCTGAAATCTTGCTTGTTCTCTTTGTACTCTGTGAATGATCCAATTGCCCTATTGGATTTCAAGTTGCTTTTGACCGTCTTTTCATCTTCGAACAGGTCATCGTCCTGATGATTTTCAAAACTATCAGAGCTTATTTGGCTCAATACACTTCTCTTGTTAGAAATATCCCTCAAGATTTCGCTATCATCTGATGTCAAGTATATCTCTGACAGTGTTTTTTGAATGCCATCCGATATTGTTCTAACCAACTTTGCCTCCTGTTTAGTTGCACCAGATCTGATCTGAGAAGAAGAAGAAGAAGAAGAAGAAGAAGGTTGTGACTTGGAGAGCCCAAAGAAGGCAGATAGAGTTGATTGGTTCGAGCCAGGTTTGGTGACCTTTGATGGCTTGGATGATCGTATCAGGGATTTGGGAACTGCCATTGTATTGTATATCTTGAGTAGCAGTTCAAGTGGTTCTTCTTTAACTGAATTTATGGTTTGTTTACTTCAAACGCGTTACTCAAAATATATTTTTTTTCTCTGTTTTCTTTCTTGTGTTTTTTCTCCGCCTTGGAGAAGAAGAGATCTGTTTTTATTCTCCGGTTGATTCTGTTTGTTTGTTCCGTCTGTCTGTCGTTTGGCAACGGCGGGCGGGCGCAGAGAAGCATTTGAGGGAGAAGGAAAAAGAAGGCTTAGTTGGAGACAGAGATTAGGTATAAAGTGTTGCACGTGCAGAGAGAAGGTTTATAGAACAGGGACACGGTCACCATCAATGAGAATAGCTCAATCGATTCCCTGAAGAGTAAATCTCGTAGATTGGTTGGTTCCTACGTAATTGCGATCAGGACTAGTCCACAATTCAAGGTGCACTCAAGAGCTCTTCGACTAAGAATAAATTTATTCACTACTGAATCTTGCTGTACAGTAGTATTGAAATTATGCCGTTTCCGGGTTTATATCTGTTTAGAGAGTAATCCATCCGGAGAAGAGAAGAGAAGGGATCAGACCGTCTACCTCAAATTTGTGTTTGTGCCGCATAGACGGATGAAAAAACAATGATGACACCGACCGCTATGGAGAAAAACCACATTTGTCTCACATTAGAAATGGGACCAATAGAAGCCTAAAACGAGAACGGTAAGGGATGAATTTGATATGCGGTCAAATGAATGTATATATGTTCATATGACGACATTGATATTATGAGACTGTTGAACCAATTCATCACTCATTTCTGTACCTTCGAAAGCTTCGGTGGGTTGAATTGAGCACAATGAAGATCATCAAGATGACTAAACAAACACAGAACAGATTGTCTCAAAATTTGAAAGCTTTCAATTAAACCGCCGTTGCAAAGTAAGTGCCAGTTCAAAGTATATCAACAACGAACGAACCGAGTGATTTTTGATCATATTTTTCACCTAAAAATAGAAAATGAAAACAACAACAACAACAACAACAACAAAAAAATGTCTTTGAAACCAAAAACACAAAATAAAGAAAAATTAACTAATTGGTACAAAACCACATCGAAAACTAGTTGTACATTTGAAAAATTTATCCTTGGTACCTGAATTTAGATATATTTAAACCATCATTGTTCCTTTCATACTTCAATTTTAAACCAGTCCATTGTGCTCAAGAAAAATAGGTATTTGAGTCAATTCGAAATGGAATTCAACGAGCAATATCATAAGTACAAGTAAGTATACTCCTATCTTCAATTGACCAAATCCCATGACTAACAGGAAATTTTCAATGACAGAGTTTATCACCAAGATTTCGTGATTGACAAAAGATATCAAGTGACAAAGGAATTGGGCCATGGTGCGTACGGAATAGTTTGCTCTGCTAAATACCAGGATGAAAATGGAGGAGGGAGTGTTGCTATCAAGAAAGTGACAAATATCTTCAGTAAGAAAATCTTGTGCAAAAGAGCATTGAGGGAATTGAAGTTATTGAAACATTTCAGAGGTCATAAAAATATCACATGTCTTTACGATTTGGATATAATCCCTGATGTCAGTGGGAATTTCAACGAAATCTACCTTTATGAAGAATTGATGGAGTGTGATATGCATCAAATCATAAGGTCGAAACAGCCATTGACAGATCAGCATTATCAAAGTTTTGTGTATCAAATCTTATGTGGTTTAAAATATATTCATTCAGCTGATGTATTGCACAGAGATTTGAAACCTGGGAATTTGTTAGTCAACGCTGATTGTGAATTGAAGATTTGTGATTTTGGATTGGCCAGAGGTTATAGTAACGATCCTGAGAAGAATTCAGGTTTCTTGACAGAGTACGTCGCAACTAGGTGGTACAGACTGCCCGAAATCATGTTGAGTTTCCAAAGTTATACCAAAGCCATTGATATTTGGTCAGTTGGGTGCATATTGGCAGAGTTATTAGGAGGTAAACCAATATTTCGTGGAAGAGATTATGTGGATCAATTGAATCAAATTTTGTGCATTGTTGGAACGCCAAAGGAAGACACTTTGACAAGAATTGGCTCTAAAAGGGCACAAGACTATGTCAAATCATTGCCGTACATGCCACAAGTTCCATATCTGAATTTGTTTCCAAATGCAAACCCCGAAGGATTGGATTTATTGGAGAAGATGTTAAGTTTGGATCCACAAGAAAGAATCACCGTAGATGATGCTTTGAAGCATCCATATTTGAAAATTTGGAATGATCCAACTGATGAACCAAATTGTCAGTCAAAATTTGATTTCAGTTTTGAAGTTGTGGATGACATGGAATTGATGAAACAGATGATTTTGGATGAAGTGAAATCTTTCAGAGAGTTTGTCAGAAGGCCAATTGAGGAACAGCATTTGATCCAATATAACAATAACAACATTGAAGAGCAATTCTATTTCGACAACCAGCAGATACCACAACCACAATCAACAGACTTCGATCAACAATCCCCAGTCATATTCCACCAACAGTCAAACCCACAACAACAACAATTCCAAAGAGATTTCATTATACCGACCGATGAAAGCTTACCGGAGTTGGGGTACCAAGTTCCAAGACCTCAGGAAAATGACGCGGGAAGCATATTTAATCTAGAGCAAGAGTTAGAATACGGTTTGGATAGATTTGGTGGTATCAATTGATCGATTAGGTGCAAGGGCCTAGAATTCAAGACATCAAGGTGAAGAGAGTAGAAGTTCGAGGTGACTAGATTGTGTAGAGGAAATAAGAAGAGCAACTTGCATTAATTTTTTGTTTTACTATTTTATTTTGGTTCTTTAAGTCTCCGCTATCGTTAACGTTTTCTTGTGTTTTGTCGATCGATTTATTGAAGTTCCCATCAAATTAGTGAAAAGAATAATGTACTAATTTACATGTATTTGCTTTTTGAATGCTATTGTGTTTCTTACTTCTAAATATTCTATGCTAATTGTTATACAAAAAAATACTTGATTTACTCAAATTCTCCATTAAATGCCTTTTTAATCCAGTTCAACAACTTGTCATAGACAATGATGTTAGCATGATGATGCCTTATAGCATGGTCACTATCTGGGAACACCATCATATCGTAATTCTCAACCTCATGTAAATTGAAAAGATCTAAAACTCTCAACGAATTTTGGAAATGAACATTGTCATCACCAGTACCATGCATCAATAAGAACCTCTTGGCTTTGGCAATGGATTTCACATCTCTGATAGACGATTGTCCATAGCCATCGGGGTTGTTTTGAGGCGTGTGCATGTAACGCTCGGTGTATATGCTGTCATAAAAATTCCAATTTGTAACTGGTGCAACAGACATACCATATTTGAAAGTTTCCCCTGCATCTCTTTCCAAAGTTTTCAAAGTCATGAATCCACCGTATGACCACCCCCAAATGGCAACTTTTTCTTCATCAATGTACAGTTTCGAAGACCAAATCTTTGCAGCAGAAATCTGATCAATTGCCTCGTAATGGCCCAACTTATCATGAACCACGGATCTAAACTTTCTGCCCATAAATCCAGTACCTCTACCGTCAACGGTCACGACAACAGCATCCAGCTCTGCCGCAACAACTTGTGAAAACGATGTGCTGAAGACCTTGTTAATATTTTGTGAATTTGGACCTCCATAGACAAAGAAAAGTACTGGATATTTCCTGGAACTGTCAAAGTTCAAAGGTAAAGTTTCCATGAAATTCAGTAAAATTGGTTCTGTATCACCTTTTTGCAGCAAGTCTATCTGACCATACGTCGTTTGTGGTATGGCATAATTTGCAACGGCCTTGGCTAACTCTTTGTTCTCTTCAATAACAGTCTCATTACCGGTATGCAAATCAATCAATTTTTGATATGGAATACCTGGACCTGCATAACTCAACAAGATAAATCTTGAGCCTGAACTGAAAGAAGCCCCATACCAACCTTCAGAATCAACATCCGTGATGTTCTGTTTCGATTGTCTTGGATTTAACAAATCTAATTGGTATAAATGTCTATCAACGGCCGATCTTTCAGTGCTGATATAATAAACGGTGTTTGTTTCGTAGTCAAATGCTGATGGTGCATCGACAACTTCCCAGTCTCCATTTGTCAAAACCACTGGTTCTGTAGACTCTGGTGGTGAAAAGTATCCCAAATGATTATAGCCATTTACAATTATCGTATCAATGTAACCGTCATCAGTCCTGTTTTTGGAAATATCTTTTGGAACGAACAAAGTGTCTTGTGTTATCTCAAACCAACCGCCATCTTCACTGGTGTTCTCAGATCTAGTGACGAGACTACTCATACTTTTTGCATTGATCAAAAAAATTTTCATAACATCACTTTCTCTGTTGGTGACCTTTGTCAATATCTTGTAATCACCAACCCACATAACCTCTGTTATCAATCTGCTTTCGTTATCAATTTGATCATCATTATAAAAAACATCGTTTGCGTCTATCTTTGACAAAGTTTCCAAATCCAAGTTATAGACCAATAAGTCAACAACAGGATTTGGAAACCCAGCCTTTGGATACTTGACAGTTTTGAAGACTGGATAGCTTTGTATTTCGCTTTCATCGTCCTTTTGGGCATAATAAGGAATTGGGAACTCTGGCACTTGGCTATCATTTGATCTCAAAATGGCCAAATATTTACCGTTTGGAGACCACCATAGTGCAGAATCAGTACCAAAAACTTCTTCTTCGTATACCCAGTCTGGTTTTCCGTAAAAAATATCAGCGCTACCATCAAAAGTGATCTGCGTTGATTTCCCCGATGCTAATGAATAAAGGTAAACGTTGTTCTCCAATACATAGGTAATAGCATCAGAAAGAGGTGACCACCTCAGTAAGGCAACTTTCGAGGTTAAATCTTCAATCAAAGGTGTTATCTTTTTGCTATCTGAGTTGTAAATGAAATAATTAGCAAAAGTTGAATGTCTCCAATTGTGAACCTTGTCAGTGATGATAACAGCGTATTTCAAATCCGGACTAGCCTGAATATCTTCGACTGTATATTTCGCATCATTCACCATGATCTGAGTTCCATTGAACAATACATGTGAATAGGTATTATCTTCAATTGATTTTATTATAAAGGCATTATTGTCGTCAACGACATAGGTACCTCTATCGTTTGAAAAACTTTCCGGAGACTTAATCCATTGAAATTCATGTTTGATTATGTCAAATGTTCCATTTCTCACTAGTTCAAAATCTAACGGTAATTTACCATCACCGTTGGATATCACATCTTGTTGTCTTTTAGCTGGCGCTGAGGGTACCGGAATAGCCAACTTATGGTTATAATATAATGTGTTGATGGCGCTTATCAAAAAGGTTGATCCATATGTCAAAGCACATAGTAATAAAAGAATGTTTATCACTTTTGGATATCTTTCTTTCTTCTTCTCATTCTTCTCTTCAATATTATTGGTGTAGTTGTGTGGCTCTGCCGGTATTATAGAGTAGCTCATCTTGGTTTTCAATGTGTGTCAAGTTTTTGGTGGACAAAGCTCACTTGATATGGTGCCAACAGATAAACGAAGTGATCCTTTTTGCTATGATTTATCTATTAATACTGATCTCCAAGTGAAATCTTTCTTGATTACCAAATTCAATTATAATTGCAATCTTCTCAGTTTAAAAAAACTTATCGTTCAAAGATTTTCCTAATTAGCAAAATTATTTTCTTTTTTGGGATTAAAGTTGAAGCTCACCGGGGAAGTGAACCGAGAACAAATAGCCCCGGAAATGCACTATATACTGTAAACATCAAAGAAGAGCATAACACCTTATTTAGCATGTTTTATACGTCAGCAAAGCACAATGCGTTCAACAGAGAGAGTGACTAGAGACACTTATTCAAGAAAACGATTACTAGCCCAAATTCAACTTCCTGATCCACAGCATTCGAAAGTTCTTGCTCCAATAGATTAAGATCTCGGTCTAACTTCAGACTATCGTCCGGTCGATAGATTCCACACATGAGTGATTACGCATAGAACATTTCAAAAAAACCAGCACTCTCTCTTTTTCTCTCTCTCTCACTCTAAAAATAGATCTGCATCTCAAAGAAAAAGTAGTCACTAATTTGTTGAAAATATCCCAAAGAAGTATGTAGTTAGGGGCTATATGATATTGCCCAATTTGTGTTTTTCCCAATGAGGAGGACGACTCAATTCCAAAAAAATCAAAACAAAAAAATTTTCAATTCCTAAAACACTACTTTCATTGATTATTTTTGTTTATTTTTTTGTATTCCTTTGGTTTTGTTGTGTGTCTAATACCAAATTTCTATACACAAAAACTTGTAATCTTATCAGGTCATATATCAAGTCGTGCTTCTGATCAGTGTCAAGTGTGTCTTAAGCTAACACCCTTCCACCTTTTATCTCAATTTCCTGATTATTCAACCAATGTCCTCCCACGAAGAAAACGACCACGTGGAGAGCGTTGACGAGCAACGTCTCCGTGAACATTTACAAAACATGGATCAAGAAGAACAAGAACAAGAACATCAGCATCATCATCACCATGTTCCACTGTCAATGCCGCAATACTCTTCAATTGACCAAGGTGGTAATTTGCCCGTCGAAGACGATATTAAGGACGATGGCGTTGACTATGATACCATGACGACAAGAAGGAGTAATAGGAGATCCATGGATAAAGAGGATGGAAAACTCCATAGACCAAGACAAAACAGAGATAACATCGGTGAGCCTATCTTGACCGAGGACTATTTTATCACTCCAATTTTTGAACCAAGAGAGTTCACAGATTTGTCTGCCTTGAAGGATTATGTTAAGGATTTCAGTAAGCATAATGGTTTTAACATTGCCATCTCACATTCAAATAACAAAGCTATCTATTTCACTTGTGAATTAGGAGGTGCATACAGAAATAAACATTTGAGAAGGGGCCCAGATGGTAATTACGTTGAGCAAGATGATCCAAACTTGAAAGACCCTGCTCAATATACAACGGAAGATTACAAAAAATCAAAGAGAATGGGATCAAAGAAGATCAGCTGTCCATTTTCCATTATTGCCAATTTTTCAAAGAAAAGAAATTACTGGACTTTAAGAGTCAGCAATAATCACCATAATCATCCAAAATTGAATCCAGATGAAGCCGCTCCAATTATCAGAAAGAGGAGTAACTTGGTAAATGATCATATTTTAGAGTTTTACAAGAATGGCGAAAAGCCATCCAAGATTCAAGAAAAATTGGCCATCTTATTCCCAGAAGTTTCAATCAAGAGAGAAGATATATACAACGAGATCAGAATCTTGAAGAAGAGAAGAATCGTACCAGCTAGCAGGACAGCACCAAGAAATTCAAAACACGATGTCTTGGTTGATTTGAATGAAGAGGAAGCTACATTGGTTGCAGCTACTGCTTCAAGACACAATCCTCATGTCAACGTCCACTCCCACAATGTCTACCACCATCATCTTCAACCAGAAGATAAAGAAGTTGATGTTGCTGCCATTATCGCCGCTACCAAAAAGACAGTGGAAGATAAAGAGGCTGCTGCTCTGGCATTAGCCGTTGAACAAGCCGCTCAATATCAACAACTGCTGCATTTAGAAGCAGTTGCTGCGGCTGCAGCTCAAGCTGAAGCTGATGAACAAGAACACAAGAAGCAACATATAACCAATGACGACGTTGATGATAAGTTATTACAAATGGACGAAAGATTGGTTGGTGATGGTAATTGAATCGAAGCTAAGAGATAAAACTCTTAACTTCATAATTGTATTTATAGCCATAGTTGCTAGCTGTTGTTAACCAATCTCCATGTTTGTTTCTGTTCAGTTTCTGACGTGGTATTCATTTTTTTGTTGTCGTTGTTGTATGTGTTGTTTTGTGCTATGGGCTGCTTTTGTTTTGCCAAAAACCTTACATTGTATTTTACTTTAACCTGGTCCCTTTTTTTGATTTTCGATTGTTTCTGCTTTAAGGGGACTATACCAGCTGACTAATGGCTGATACTCTCTACTGTTGTATATTAAATTTATATTTTTGTGTCAAAATTCAGATGCTGTAAAAAAAAGGGGAGACATCTTCAACTAAAGCATAGTGGAGAAGAGTCACGTGCGAGACTCCTATACGCTTTTTGCTTGATGGCGAAAAAAACGGAAAGAAAGTCAAGAACGAAAAATGCAAAAAAGTAGATTTAAAGAAAAAGATCAGTGTTCATACAAACTCTATAAGATCCGAGTATTTCTGCGATTTCAATTCAATTGTCAAGTGCTTAAATAAATAGCTTCTTCTATTGAGAAATTTTTGTCATTTCTTAACTCAATTAAGATTGCCAAGTTTGTTGAAAAAGGATATTTGCATCAACATAAAAATGTCGTCTCCAAAAGAGTCTGGTTCTGCAGACGCCACCAAACCAACAACAGATAAAGATGTTCCTCAAAAGTCCAAAAACCAGAAGAAAGTTGAAGAAGAGGAATTGACTGAGGAAGATCAACAATTAAAGCAAGAGTTGGAAATGTTGGTTGAAAGATTGAGTGAATCTGACGATAAATTGTACGAATCTGCTTTGGAGAATTTGAAAACATTTATAAAAGATTCTACTTCATCAATGACAGCTGTTCCAAAGCCATTGAAGTTCTTAAGACCACATTATCCAGCCTTGGTATCGCTTTATGACCAATGGTCTAGCCTGGATATAAAATACAAATTGGCTGACATTTTGTCTGTTTTGGGAATGACCTATTCTGATGATGGTAAACGTGATTCATTATCGTTCAGATTGAAGTCTACTGATTCGATTGATTTGGCCGAATGGGGTCACGAATATGTTCGTCATTTGGCTTTAGAGATTGGTGAACAATATCAACATAATTTGGATGAGGATGAATCTAATGACGAATTGTTAAAATTGGCCTTGAAAATTATTCCAATCTTCCTTGAACATAATGCAGAGGCAGATGCAGTTGACTTGTTGTTAGAAGTTGAAGCAATTGATAAGTTACCTGATTTTGTGGACAAGAACACGTTTGGAAGAGTATGTCTTTATATGGTCAGTTGTGTCCCATTATTAGCGCCACCAGATGATTTGGCATTCTTGCATACCGCTTTTTCTATCTATCTTACACAAAACCAATTAACACAAGCATTGGCTTTGGCCATCAGATTGGACGATGAAGATTTGATCAAAAGTGTTTTTGATGCTACCAGTGATGTTCATGTTCAAAAACAATTGGGATTCATCTTGGGAAGGCAAAACTCCAGTTTCAAGTTCGAAGAGAATCCTGAAGTTCAGGAATGTATCAACAATGTCAAGAAAGCTGAATATTTCCAGTATTTGGCCAAGGAATTGAACTTGATGGAACCAAAGTTACCAGAAGATATATACAAATCACATTTGGAAAGTAATCCGTGGAGCGGTGGTTACGACTCTGCAAAGCAGAATTTAGCATCATCTTTCGTCAATGGTTTTGTGAATATGGGTTTCGGTGTTGACAAATTCATAGACCCAGAAGATGATACTAAATCGTGGATCTATAAAACAAAAGGAAACGGAATGTTATCCACCACTGCATCAATTGGGTTGATCAATCTGTGGGATATCAACGAAGGTTTACAGAAATTAGATAAGTACTTATATGCCTCTGAAAGTGAGATGAAGAGTGGTGCTTTATTGGGTATGGGTGTTGTCTCGTCGTCTGTTCATGAGGAAGTTGAACCAGCCTTGTTGTTGTTACAAGATTATCTTGTCGGTAAAGATGTTGACAAGAAACTTATCGGGTCTACAATCACCGGGTTGGGTATTGCATTTGCCGGATCTAAAAATGAGGAAGTATTGAACTTGTTGTTACCAATCGTGTCAGATTCCGAACAGCCATTGGAATTTAATGCATTGGCAGCTTTAGCTTTGGGCCATGTTTTTGTTGGAACTTGTAATGGTGATATCACCTCAACCATCTTACAAACTTTGTTGGAGCGTGACTTCCAAGAGTTATCAAACAGATGGGCAAGATTTTTATCATTGGGTCTTGGGTTGTTATACATGGGCAACTACGAACAAGTTGATGATGTTTTGGAAACCATTGATGCCATTGAACATCCAATCGCCAAGACTTTGAAGGTTTTAGTCACTATTTGTGCCTACGCCGGTACGGGAAATGTTTTGCAAATACAAAGCTTGTTGCAAATGTGCAGCACAAAACCAGAAGATAACAATGAGGAAGAAGAAGATGAAGAAGACGCTGAAAATGAGCCTGGAGCTTTGCCCCAGGAAGTCAAAGCAGAATCTCAAGCAACAACACAAGAGGGTGCTGAAGACGAACAAGAATCAAAATCGGAGCCTGTTGTCAAGGAAGAGAAAGAGGATAAAGAAGAGAAAGGAGAAGAACCAGAATCAACACCTGAGGATCAAACATTCCAAGGTTACTCAGTATTGGGTTTGGCCTCCATTTGTATGGGTGAAGAAATTGGTCAAGATATGGTCTTACGTCATTTCGGTCATTTAATGCATTACGGTAATCCATTAATAAGAAGAGCTGTTCCGTTGGCAATGGGTTTGGTATGTGCATCCAATGCAGAAATGAAAGTCTTCGACACTTTATCAAGATACTCTCATGACCAAGACATTGAAGTTGCTATAAATGCCATCTTCAGTATGGGTATTGTTGGTGCAGGTACCAATAATGCTAGATTGGCTCAATTATTGAGGCAATTGGCAAGTTACTACGCTAAGGAAAAGGATGCATTGTTCGCCGTCAGAATTGCTCAAGGTTTGATACATTTGGGTAAAGGTACTTTGTCACTTTCACCATACAATACCGAAAGACAAATTTTGTCCAGAGTTTCCTTGGCTGGTCTATTGACAATTGCTGTGTCAATGTTGGATCCTAAATCATTCATATTAGATGAGCATCATTCATTGTTGTATTACTTAATGCCTTCCATATACCCAAGAAGTTTGATCACAGTTGACGAAGACTTACAACCTATCAAGGTTAATGTTAGAGTTGGTCAAGCTGTTGATGTTGTTGGCCAAGCAGGTAAACCTAAGACAATCACTGGATGGGTTACACACTCAACGCCTGTTTTGTTGGGCTACGGAGAAAAAGCCGAGCTTGAAAATGATAAGTATTTGAGCTTGGCTAGCGCTTTGGAAGGTATTGTCATATTAAGAAAGAACCCAGATTACGTAGAAGAAGATTAAATAATATCGAAATAATAAACTGATTCATTTGTGCTCAAGAATTGTTACAAATTATATATGTAAAATGTGGACACTGTGTATTGAGATCTATTATTGTGAAAATATAAATTCTGAATTTTTGAGTTCAAAATTGGTGATGATGTGCAAAAACTTTTGTCTTTAAATTTATCCGTGCTTTGAATTGAATCTTGTTATATTTTGATGATTTTCCTGCTGAGCAAATGATCTATTTAAATTCTAAGGCTTTGTTTGCCATAAGCAATCCAACAATTAACCCAAACAACCCTAAAACGGAACCAAAGATCTCCACAACTAAGATTTTGATGAACAAAGATGAATCAGCTGCATCTGAAATAGCAGCAGTGGAACCTGTAATACCAACGGCAACACCACATATCATGTTACTTACACCAACAGTTATACCAGCCCAAAACAAGGAGTAACCGGTGTACAAGTTTGATTTGTTGAACAACACATCTGCTTCGACAGCACTCAATTTCGATGAAAATACAATAGCCATAATCAAACCATAAATGGCAACAACTTCACAGAAAATAATAGAAATCAAATTCTTCGTTGTTATACGTGGTGCTTTAACACCTGCGCCAATTATCGAAGAACCAGTGATAAAAATACCCCAAGCAGCGCCTACTACTGAAAATCCAATACATGCAACAATACCCAAGTTCGCCCACATGTATGGCGATGTTGTTTCCAAAAACTGGCCAACATTGAATGACTCACCACTTCCAGTAAAAAGGATATCTAATTATGGCTATGTTAGTATGCTATCTTACATCTGAAGACCGTGACCGGTCTTGAAATCCATTTATCGATACTTACATCCTCCAACAATTGCCAAAGCAGATAATGTAACTATTGATGTGACACCCATTATTTATTCTTTATCTTTAAGCCTCACGTATACAAGGTCAATTGTGATGCAGAAGAGAAATAATATGAATGAGTTCTTGAGAGTGAAGTTTTGAAAGGTTTACGGTCTGTGAATATTGGCCTTCTTTAATGTTGATCAATCAAAAAAGATTAACTGCTGTAAAAAAAACACAAATTTGAACGCATACAAGAAATTATGACTTCCGTATTGGGAAAGTTGGTGAGTACAAAACGGTTAAATGTGATATACAACCTATACCAAGTCTTTCTATCTTTCTTCAACAACAGCACCTTCATATGCCGGGTCTAATAACTTCCAAGAACATGATATGCCTTCGTTAGAAAATCTGTTGATAATTTCATCTGCAATATTATCAAAGTTATCTGTGGCAAGTGCCAAAATAGTTGGACCAGCACCTGATAAGCAAATACCAAGTAATCCTGGATGAGTTCTTGGGGTCACACTTGCCAATATTTCAGTCAAACCAGGAATCAAAGTTTTCCTATATGGCTGGTGCACTCTGTCTTGCATTGCAGGGTATATTAATTCCGGGTTTGGTGGAGATCTAGTCAACGCAGTAGTTAATACAGCTAATCTTTGTAAGTTGAAAATCATGTCTTTGGCTGTGTAAGCAGATGGCAAAACACCTCTCGATTTTGCTGTGGAGACTTCAAAGTCTGGAATAATGGCAATGCAGTGTACCTCTTTACACCAATCATACTTGATGTGTCTACCAATATCATGTGGAGGAACTGGTGGTACCAAACCAGTATCGGCGCCACCAGCTGGCTCTGGCAAGACTTCACTCAATGGGATCTCCTTTCTCTCCATCTCAGTCGCACTGAGATCTCTTAAATATGAACCAACAAAACCGCCCATCATGGCGGCGGTGATATTATCTGGGTGACGTTCAATCATCAAACAGTAGTCTAACATTCTTTGTTTGCTGAAACCGAACTTACCAACCTCATTTGCTAACATCACACCAGCAACAACAGCGGCACCTGAAGAACCTAAACCTCTCCCCAATGGTATTGGATTCAGTACGTGCACCCTGGTGCCCAATGGGAATGATCTAATGTCGTTGCAACGTAAGACGTACAACGCTGTTCTTGTGATTAAGTTCTCATCAGATTTCAATGGAACGTCCTCTGCTCCTTGAGAATCTTCCGAGTAGGTGATCAAGCAGTTATTAGGATCCTCGTTAGTCAGTTTTGAGTCATTTGAGTCAACGTTAACGTCCAAGGTCAAATATAAATTCAACCCAATACCTAAGACATCAAATCCAGGACCTATATTAGCACTTGATGCCGGAACGGAGATTTTGAACTTTCTTGGTGCCATAGCCAAACTGCTCTTCTTGTGATTTATTAATCTGGGTTACTAGAGGAGTCACTATTTTCATACAGATGTTCAGTTTTTTTTTTTCTCTCTGAGTTGAAAAATTTCGGATTTTCTTTTTGAGGAAAACATAAAAAAAGCTTATAGTACAGAGGTTTCAAAGGCGACCACTTGAACTGAATAATGTTGGCGAGTGTTTCAAGAATTACGAGAAGAAATCTCTCGAGGTCGATCTCACAAGTAGTGGAGGTAAGTCACATGTTACATAGAAAATCAGAGTTCATATACTGACATAAGCTTAGAGCCCCGTTAAAACATCGTCCTTGGCTAATGGACTCAGGGTCATCACCGATGAGTCTCCAGGACATTTCACATCGGTCGGAATTTACGTTGATGCCGGATCAAGATATGAGTCGCCAGAGAATGGGCTACAAGGTTGTTCCCACCTTGTGGATAGACTAGCTTTCAAGTCTACCGAGAACATTTCTGGTACGAAAATGTTGGAAACTTTGAACCACTTGGGAGGCAACTTCATGTGTGCTTCCTCGAGAGAATCAATGATCTACCAGGCAAGCGTTTTCAATCCCGAAGCCGAGAAAATGTTTTCTTTGTTAAGTGAGACTGTGGCAAGACCATTATTGCTAGATTCTGAGATCGAAGAACAAAAGCTCACAGCAGAGTACGAGTTGGATGAAATATGGATGCAGTCCGACTTGATACTACCGGAGCTTTTCCAGCAACAAGCTTACAACTTTTTGAACATGGGTAGTCCATTGTTGTGTCCAAAGGAGAGATTAGCGGGAATCAATGGGGATACTATCAGAAAGTATAGAGATCTTCTATACACACCAGAAAACATAGTCGCTGCATTTGTTGGTATCCCACACGAAAAGTCATTAGAGTTGGCGGACAAATACTTGGGAGGCATGAAGAAGTCGGGCAAAAAGCTGGAGAAGGAAGTAGCTCAATACACTGGAGGTGTTCTCTCTCTTCCATCGCCACCTCCAATGGGAAACTTGCCCCAATTTTCTAATATATATATCGGATATGAGGGGTTGTCCGTGGAGCACGAAGACATCTATGCGTTAGCTACTTTACAAATGTTGCTTGGGGGTGGAGGTTCATTTTCCGCAGGTGGTCCAGGCAAAGGTATGTACTCCAGAGCATATACAAGAGTTTTGAACCAATACGGATTCATCGAAAGTTGCAAGTCATTCATACATAATTTCACAGACACGGGATTATTCGGGCTATCCATCGCTTGTGTCCCACAACTGTCAAAGGTGGCTCCAGAGATCATTGCTAACGAATTGTCAATGTTGTATTCTGGCAAGGCAGGACAAGGAGCTTTAACCGAAGAAGAGGTTAGTAGGGCCAAGAACCAGCTTCGTTCTTCGTTACTCATGAATCTTGAAAGCAAGATGATACAGCTAGAGGATCTCGGTAGACAGTTGCAAGTATATAATAAGAGAGTTGATGTGAACGAAATGTGCGAGAAAATCAACCAATTGACAATGAGTGATTTGAAAAGAGTTGCAGAAAAAGTGTTAACCTCATCAAAACCAACAGTCGTTATTCAAGGGGATGCAGAAGAGTTTGGTGATGTCGAAAAGACTTTGGCAAACTTTGGGTTGGGATCGGATGGCAGACAGATTCCACAATCGAGAAAGAAAAAAAGAGGTATCTGGTTTTAACCTTACTTTATAGACTTTGTATCAAAACTTGCCAAATGCAAATCGATCTTACTATTTAATAGGGAGGTACTTCGACGTCTAACGCGTAGAAGGCATATCATATGGTGGGCCCTGTTCTTAATCAGATTCAGATGTCTATTCGATATGGTGAGAAAGTTAAATCTAGAAGGTCTTGAGTGTGATGATGTAATAAAAAAATTAGTTTCGTCCAGAACTATAAATTAGTTCATTGAACGATTGGTCACGCGAGTACTGGGGTGAATTTGCATAAATAGAAAACGAAAATACGAATTGTTATGAGCAGTTAGCTAGGATTGAGGATAATAATATCTGAATCTGACATATATCAAAAAAATTCCGATGCCGGGAGTCGAACCCGGGTTTGCCCGGTGAAAGCGGACCGTGCTAGCCGTTACACTACATCGGAGTGTTCACAAGGCCCTTAATGGTATATCTAGAAATACGCTGCTTTGACATTATCACGTGACATTATAATTTCGGCTTTTTTCATGTTCAATTCTTGATTTCATTTTCATCTTTTGAGATATTCATATTAATTCAACTGACCGCTTTCTCCTGAAGAACTCTCCAAGCGAGGTGAAGTTTTGGTATGTAGTGAGCAGTAATTTTGTCAAATTCATTGTCGTCTCTGAAATATCAATTCCGCCAATAGTTAAGAAATTTGGGAAAATCAGACAAAAAAATTTTAATAAACAAAGCTGATTGAGGTTCCTCTCCATCAACTTTGTATTACTGGATTGAATTGACTCATTGCAAATATATTCCCAACTGAGCCTTAAACCTTCAATATGTCAGGTATGTTGGCACCCAATTTTAAAACTGTTCCAATCAACAGCTCACTAACGTTCTTTATCAGGCTTCAATTTTGGATCAAATAACGCCAATTCGGGGACAACTCCATCATTTTCGTTTGGAGGGACTTCCAACAACGATAATAATAAAACACAGACTCTGGCTTTTGGTGGATTGGGCACGGGGTCATCATCTGGCTCTACATTCAGCTTTGGAAATCCATCTAATACCAATTCTGGCAACGGGACTGCTAATCAAAGCGGTTCACTATTTGGTACAAATAGTAGTAACAATACGACATCGACTAACTTTTTCGGTTCGAAACTGGGAGAGTCAGGAGCAACTAAACCAGGAGGTTTGTTTGGTACCAACAATAACAATGCTTCATCTAGTACTCTTTTTGGTAACAACAACACATCATCAGCCACAACCGGAAATGCTTCTTCTGCACCAAATGGGAGCAAACCAACAGCTCCCTTCTCGTTTGGTGGAGCTCTGCAAAACCAAACAAATGCTTTATTTGGGGCAAAACAACCCGAAGTAACCAATAGTTCCACGCAATTGTCATTGGACACTAAAACAAATGAGCAAAAGGATGAAACTGCTAAAGCTCCTTTCTCATTTGGCACTCCAGTCAATCCAACGGAACCAGCCAAAACTGGACCATTATTCGGTAGCAGCGGTAACAATGTATCGTCGTCTTCCAGCTTGCTTGGTGCCAAGTCAACAGGACCGGGTCAATTATTTGGGAATACATCAGAGGAAAAGAAAGAACCAACGGCAGGAGCAGTGCCTTCATTCTCATTAAGTGGATCTAATTTAAAGAAAGATCAGTCCTCAACATCAGGTTTCTCTTTTGGTGCAAAACCAGCAGAGGAGAAGAAGGAAGCGCCGCTAGCCAGTAATGCATCTGGATTCAACTTTGGTGCACCAGCGCTGCAAGAGCCTACAGAATCAGCAAAAAGCTCAATGCTAAATTTCTCATTGGGGGATACTAGCAAGCCAGCCGATAAAGCAACACCAAGTTTTTCCTTTGGTGGTGTAGCTAAAGCTGAAGAAAATAAGGATGAAGCAAAGCCTCCTGGTAGTTTTTCTTTCGGGGGCCTGTCAAAAACCGAAACGCCCCAGTCAACAGGAGGTTTCTCTCTTGGCCTGAGTAAGACGAACACGAACACAGACAATACCAAAGCAGCACCCAGTTTTTCATTAGGTGCCAAACCTGAACAGAAAGCACTGGAGCCGAGACCTGTATCAGGATTTTCTTTAGGTTCCAACACTGAGACCAAAATTGACGGCAGCAAGCCTGCTGGTGGATTTTCATTTGGTGCAAAGCCTGAAGAGAAAAAAGATGCCACCAAACCGGCAAGTGGATTTTCGTTTGGTGCTAAGCCTGAAGAGAAAAAAGATGCCACCAAACCGGCAAGTGGATTTTCGTTTGGTGCTAAGCCTGAAGAGAAAAAGGATGCCACCAAACCGGCAAGTGGATTTTCATTTGGTGCAAAGCCTGAAGAGAAAAAAGATGCCACCAAACCGGCAAGTGGATTTTCATTTGGTGCTAAGCCTGAAGAAAAAAAAGATGCCACCAAACTGGCAAGTGGTTTCTCGCTTGGTTCTAAACCTGAAGAAAAGAAGGAGGATGCCAAACCGTCTACTGGTCTCCCACTTGGTACTAAACCGGAAGAAAAAAAAGAAGAAAAGGCCACAGTGTCCACCACTCTCAAGACAACAACAAAGCCTGAAGATGTTAAACCAAAGCAAATGTCGATCAAAAATAAAACTTTGGAAGATTTGATCACAAGATGGACAAATCAACTTTCCTCAGCCACAACTACTTTTGAGCTGTACTCAAATAAGATAAATCAATGGGATCAGGTATTGGTCTCATCGGGAGAGAAAATATCAACATTGTATTCCGAAACGGTAGTAGCTGAACAAACTCATACGAAGATTGAACAAAGTTTGACGTATATTGAAAAACAACAGGAAGAGTTGGATACATTATTAGATAGTTACGAATCACAGGCCGAATCGTTATTATCATCCATGACTTCACAGCAGCATCAACAACCAACCAAATTGGTTTCGGATGGTGCTAATAACACGAATCAAAACATTTTGACAAACGATTTGATAAGGGAAAAATCATATCAAAAAGCTTTATTGTTGGATGAAAACTTGGACGGTTTGGGAGATAACTTGTCATCATTGATATCTGAGATAAATGATGTGAACAACACATTCAATAAGACCTTAATCAAGGAAGATGAAGATAAAGACGAAGACTCCCTCGGTGACATATTGAAATTGTTAAACTCCCACTTAGAGAGTTTGAAATGGATTGAGGAGAATGAATTACAGTTGAAAGAGAAGGTTGAAAAGTTGAAGAAAAACTAGTGTAGCTTATAATGCAACTATGTGTACGTATTGTTAGTAGATTTATAGAAATCTATGCTAGCCCCACATTTTTCGATTACGGAGAAAAAAAAAAAGTGCATGTAATGTTCACGACAGCGATTATTGAGCTATCAGCGTTTCTCTGAACAATCCAACGAAGAAGCATCAAACAACGGGATAACAACAGCTGTTAGAGAGTTGTGGTAACTGAATTCACAACGATTCTTCCCATATTTATTAATCTATTTATTTAACTCTCGTGAAGGAGACTATTTTGGCGTATGTCTAATAACACTTCATCAGTTTACATGATACATCCATCGTTTGTTCCACCACTTATTTATTAATCAGACTACACAGTTAAATTCAAGTTGTTGTGGCACTTCTAATTTAACTCTCTTTATTTATTCAATTATTTATTCAATTATTTATTCAATTATTTATTTATTTATTTATCAGCTGATCGTTATCACAGATCTCCATAGTTTATCCACTAATCATGATCAGACATCAGATACCAATTGCTCACACATTGAAATTCACCAGGAGCTCATCACTTCTGTATATGAGAAGAAATTCGACATTGTCAAGTCAAGCACAAAAGAGACTCCAATATTTCACGAAAGATTTAGACTTGAAACTGTTGCGACCAACCCCACCTAGACCTGCATACTTACTGCCATTAGCAGATGGATTAATAATGAATACATTGAGCAAAGTTCAAGACTTGCTTATACAGGACAACTTGGCTGATGACAGCTCAGATTCGTTATACCATAAGGAAAGCGAGCAATTCACAATCAAGGACGAGTCATTCGTATCATATTTGAGGAGACAGCCGTGTGGAATCCCGCACCACATATACAAAAATTTGAAGACGACCTACGATTCACATTTGAAATTGGACATGTTACTATCCCACCCTTGCTCTTTTGACATCAGTCCACAAGCCTACTTGAATTGTTACATCAGGGTGCGATACAACATCAGTGCTGATCAGCTCACGGGACTAATTGAAAAATTGGTTTATCATCGATGGTACAGAAATGCTAGTTTGGTATTGCTTGAGAACAGCAAGTCATTGGATGAAATATTGGAGAGCTCTAAAAGGCTGCTAGACTTAATCAGTAACAAAGATGATGCCAAAATTGGGGTAGATGAGTTCCTCATCAATTTCCAGAACGAGACCGTGCTACCTCAAATCCTAAATACCCATGCGATCTCCACTTTGAAAGGTGAAAGGTTCATGTACATACGCAGCATGAAAAGGATTATAAGCCTTGGAAAGAGAATGCAAGAGCAGATTGGAAACAATTTACTTTCCCATTGCTCAACCCCGGAAGAGTTGACTGGTATAATACTAGGTGACACCCAATTCGGAGAGCTTCCTGTGTCTATCACTTTAAATGTTATCAAGGCTAAAATCATGTTTATTAAGCAGCATTATAGGTCTCCTAAATCTCAATCTGTGCATTTGCAGGTGTTGTTCTCCACATCATTGAATGATCAAGAACTCAAAAAGACGCCTGGAGTAATCCTGAGAGTTTTACCTGTGATTGAACCCACTACAAAATTGCTATTGAACTTGATTTTCGAGTTCATCGAGGGCTCAAAACTTAATGGGATGGATTTGAATCGAGTAATTAAGTATAATTTGTCAATATCGCAAGTTGAAAGGTTGTATGAGTATTATAGGAACTCGGATGTTGATGATGTAACGTTTGTTACAGCCGTCATTGACAAGATGATCTATTTCAACAGAAATGAATTCCTTTTGAAGTTGCTCAAGACACACAAGATGAGTATTCCCCTATATCACCTCGGCAAGATTACGTGTCACTTTCGCAAAGACCCTGAGATGTTGAAATATGCCTTCTCCTGGATTAATCGAGATCAATACGGTTATGTCTTGAAACTGATGGGACAAGAGATGTGTTATGAATACTCAAATTCCAAAACTGCTACGATAAGTTTCGACGATATTATCGAATTGGTTGACATTTTCAAAGCTTTTAAAGTTGACCATCATTCGTATTTAAATCCTATATTTCAGGAAATAATTATGAATGAGGAGTTCTATACGAGAAATAGGGATGTGTTTTCTGAAAGCTTGATAAAATTGGCATCCACATCAAGAGTGAACTTGGAGTTGCTTAACGGGTGGAATTACAAACTATTCAGCAAGTTTATTGAAACCTCTGATTCTTTCTTAATTGATCGCGTTTTTAACAGAAAGGTTTTGGTTCGTATTTTGAGGTTACAGATGAAGGACAGAAGGAAACTGTTAATCAAACAATATGCTCTCAACTTATCAATCCTTCCTCCAAAGGTGCTGGGAACATTACTTAACGACGTTATCAACCGTATTGAAACTGAAACAGGAAGGAACGTCATACGTATGGATGTTGCAGCAACAATGCTCAGCAATTTGTTGGAGCACTATGTTGGGTGTTATATGTTCAACTCTGATTCTTTACAAGATGCATATGGGGACGTGTTGGAAGTGATTAACAGCATTGATATTGGAGATGAATTGCAAAAATTGATAACATCGAATGCTCAGCATTTGCTCATGCAAAAAGTGGTTGAGAGAGATCCAAAGCTTGGATCTATTCTCATAGAGAATGAGAACAATACCACTTTGATCAAGGGTTATTTACTCGGATTGATATCCACCGAAAGACTTACTTCAGAGCAAAAGATCAACAAGTTTGACAACATCATCCAAAAGAAGTTTCGCAAACGGGGCAAGAGATATGTTGGACAAAAAGTCTTGATCAAGCTTTGTGATTTGATCATTGAGAAATTGAACGATAATGAGATGACTAGACTTACCCATGTAAGGAAATTCATATGGGTTTTACAACAATGCCAATTACACCAAGTGGATAAAGCCATTTACTCCAATTGGTACAATCTGATCTTGGATATGCGAGATGGTAATAGAGGGTATTGGGGGAGGATCAAATAGTCGTGTGCATACAATTAAGTAGTCAGTAAGTAGTGTTTCAATAAACACACGACCTTTGTTTTCAGCCAATTAAATTATCAAAAAATAAAATTTTTGCTTACACGCACGCACAAAGAATAAGTGAGAGAGAGAAGCTGCTCACATACTAAGTAAACACTTTGTAAGTGAGAAAAACAGTAAGAAAGGAGAAAAAAAATGAAACCATATTTTTTTTTTTTTTCAATTCAAAAGTGTTCACCGTCAACAACAACAACAACAACAGTAACAACAACTCATATTCACAATGTTCGCTAATTCTATTCGTGCAATTGCCAGATCATCAGTTAGATCACCGGTCACATCAAACTTGGCCAGAGCCTCATACAACAGAGTTCAGTTATTATCATTGAACAAGTCAATAATCAGAAAATATTCAGATCACCACCACGAAGAAACCTTCGAAGAATTCACAACTAGATACGTCAAAGAGTTTGACGAGGCTTACGACTTGTTCGAAGTTCAAGTAAGTATTATTCACTTTGTAACCCATGACTCGGCATCTCATACTAACCCCATATATTAGCGTGTTTTGAACAATTGTTTTTCATACGATTTAGTTCCAGCTCCAGCTGTCATTGAAAGAGCCTTAAGAGCTTGTAGAAGAGTAAATGACTACGCCACTGCCGTCAGAGTCTTTGAAGCTTTGAAATACAAGGTAGAAAACAGCCAACAATACGATGCCTACTTAGATGAGTTAAGAAGTGTTAGAGAAGAGTTAGGTGTTGATTTGAAAGAAGAGTTATTCCCTGAATCAGCTTAAGTTTATTTTGCGTCATTGGTTTTAGAGGGAAGAGTTTGAAGGAAACAATTGAAAAGTAAAGGGAGGAAAGGGAGAGCAGAGTGGTGAGATTGTAATTGATTTAGATTTTTTGTATTATTGGATTCAGAGAATGAGATTGAAGCAAAAGAGGTTGAATAAGTGCTAGATTCTTTCTCCCATGTTTTAAGAGTTATGGCATTGTGCATTTGGTTTCACATTTGGATTCTATTTCACTTCAAAGTTCTTGACGCTTATTCAACTGTATTATCTATTTACACTGCTGAAGAAAGAAGATGAGCTTTAAAGTCAAGCACCAATTCTTTTTTGACCAAACTGCCTATCACAATTACTACATCTACTACTACTATTATATTATTATTATTATCACTACTATTATTATTAATGTCATTGAGTTTTGTTTTGTAATACTTTTGTGAGTCCTGTAAATGATGCTATCATTTGTCTTCTGCTTCCAGTACGACCGTGCCACTGGAGGGGGACAGACAAATATGTAGTGCACACCTTACTATTATCTAAATGAAGAAATTGTTTTTCTGCTCCGTTTTTTATACACAAGCCAGAGTTGTCTACTACAAACTTCATGGGCCCCGATTTTTCACAAATCATTACTCTCTTCTGTCTGCTGGGTCTCGAGAAATGACTGAAGCCCATTCAAATTTGAAATCTTGGTCAAGACAAGAATTAGAACAAAGACAAAAATGATTTATATAATTTATATGAATAGTTTTTTATGCCTAAAAAAGAACATCGTCTAATTTTTTCAATCTAAATAGACTATCTTCCTTCATCTCGATACATAATTGTTTCAGTAAAAACTTTGATTGCCATAAAATAGCTTTCATTTATATCAATCGTTAAATAAGTGGACTTTGATAAGTATCATTTAACAGTGACATTGATTAATCTAACCATCGAGTAGTGTACGATCTTCCAAGGGCACAAAAGAGGAAAATTGTAAATACTCTAAATTATGCAGAAAAGAGGAAAATTGAAACAAAAAACACAAAAAGACAAACAAAAAAAATATAAACAATCGATCTCATCCCGAACTACTACAGTCACAGCTCAAAAACTACATTGGAAGAGACATCCTCCCAGCGCGTACTAGCCTCACATTACGAATGACCCTTTCAAAAGAAGACGAAGTGGGTTTCACATCACAAAAATGGATTTGGTTTCCTAATGACGACAATGGGTTCTCCAAGGGCTATCTCGAGGAATCAGATGAGCAAAATGATAAGGATACTGTGAAAGTGCATTGTCAAAAAACAGGAGATACCAAAAGGATGAGAAGGGATCAAATAGAGTTGGTCAATCCTCCGAAGTTTGAGAAATGTGACAACATGGCCTCGTTGACGTACTTGAATGAGCCATCTGTATTACATAATTTGAACTTGAGATACCAGGATGACTTGATATACACATACTCAGGGCTTTTCTTAGTCGCAATAAACCCTTATAAAAGCTTAAGCATATACAACAGGGAGTTCATTGACTTGCACCACAAGAAATCAATAGATCCAGACGAAGATGTTACCAAGACACCACACATTTTTGCAATCACTGAAAGTGCGTTCCAAAATTTGATCAACGATAAGCAAGATCAGAGTATACTTGTCACTGGTGAGAGTGGTGCTGGTAAGACAGAGAACACAAAGAAAATAATACAGTACCTTACCTCTATAACGGTCACCAATAAAGAAGAAAAGAGCCAGTTCAACTTTGAGCAAAAGATACTAGAAGCTAATCCAATATTGGAGGCTTTTGGTAATTCACAGACTTTGAAAAACAACAATTCCTCGAGATTTGGAAAGTTTATAAAGTTGGAATTCAGCCCTGCCACTCAACAGCTCAAGGGGGCCAACATTGAGTGGTACCTTTTGGAAAAATCAAGGGTCGTCTATCAAGATCCAAACGAGCGTAATTATCACGTATTCTACCAAATATTAAAAGGGTTGTCAGACCATGAACTTCTAGCATTGCAGTTGCAAAGGTCTGTTTCTCATTATAACTATTTGAAAGACTCAAGCCACACAATTTCTGGAGTTGACGATAAAGCCGAGTATAAACACTTGATCAATGCATTAAAGACTGTGAATTTCGAATTGAAAGAGATTGCAAATATTATCAAAGTGCTAGCAATTATCTTGCTACTTGGTAACATCGAGTTCACAAGTATGAATGGGGACAAACAAGCCATGTTGGCTGATTCTTCACCAATCAAGGAGTTATGCCACTTGTTAGAGATTAGTGATCAACAACTGTTCAAAAACTGTTTCATCAAGCCTAGAGTCAAAGCCGGAAAGGAATTTGTCACTCAGCAAAAGAATTCAAAACAGGCCAAGTTCGCCATTGATGCCTTGTCAAAGTCGTTGTATGAAAAATTATTTGGATATATTGTCGAAAAAATCAATAAGAGCTTTGTTAAGGGAGAGAAGGATTCAGATTCTTTGACGAAATTCATAGGAATATTGGATATCGCCGGTTTCGAGATATTTGCCAAAAATTCATTTGAACAACTTTGTATCAACTATACCAACGAAAAATTGCAACAGTTCTTCAACCATCACATGTTCGTCTTAGAGCAGAATGAATACTTGAAAGAAAACATCAGTTGGAGCTTTATTGACTACGGCAATGACTTGACTCCGACAATAGAATTGATAGAAAATAAGACAAAAAGTCAATTCGGGATTTTTGCCATCTTGGATGAGGAATGTATCGTGCCTAACTCATCTGACAAATCCTTCCTAGATAAGTTGAACCAACATTTGGAGTCTAAAGGAAAATCTGCTACTAAGGCAAATCTTAAGTATAAACCTACTAAGAACAGAGCTGGATTTGTTGTCAAGCATTATGCAGGTGAAGTCGAATATGACACTGAAGGATGGTTAGACAAAAACAGAGATCCATTAAGTGACGCTGTCGTTGAGCTCATATATCACAAGTCAAACAACAAATTTGTAAAAGAATTCTACCAAGGGGAAGCTCAAGAAACATTGCTGGTTCAAAGTTCTCAAAATTCACCGAAGAAGAAGTCTGCTAGCGGTAAAAAAAGTTCCATGTTAAGAACTGTTGCTCATCGTCACAAATCACAATTGACAGATCTAATGAACCAATTATCAAACACTAATCCTCATTTTGTGAGGTGTATTTTGCCCAACAATAACAAGAATGCAGGTGAGTTTGACACAATGTTGATTTTGGATCAATTACGTTGTAATGGTGTCTTAGAAGGTATAAGGATTGCAAGGGCTGGTTTCCCCAACAGAATTGTCTTCAGTGAATTTTATGAGCGTTACAAGATTCTTTGCAAAAACCAGTCATTGTTTTCGAAATCTCAATCGAATTCTATACTAAAGCAAAATTGTGAATTGTTGTTGAGAGAATTAGAGTTGGATCCTGAAGTATTCAAAGTTGGTACCACCAAATTGTTTTTCAAGAATGGTGTATTAGCCGAGCTTGAAAAGACAAGAGAACACACTCTTGAGGAAGTGATGACACAATTTCAGTCTTGCGCAAGGGGGAAATTAAACCGTGATGTTTTCAGACACAGATTGATAAAATTGCAAGCTTCTCAGGTGATTGCCGACAACTTTAGCAAGTTGAACGACTTGAAATCTGATCCATGGTTCAATTTGTTTGTGAAGTTGAAACCTTTGATCGAAACTCCCGATGGAAGTGGCGAGAAAAAGATTTTCGCGGAAAAGATCAAGAAGTTAAAAGAAGAGATATCTGTGTTGAAAAAAGAGAACTCTTCGATACAAACAGAAAATAAGCAGTTCAATTCCCGAGTTGACAAAATTAATGAAAGCTTGACCAAAAAGAAAGAGCTTCTCGAGAGCAAGGAATCTGAGTTGGAGGACTTGAAGAAAAAAGAGATTGAACTTGAACAACAGTTGACTTTCAAAGTCAATGAATTGCGTAAACTCAAATCTGACTTGGAAGAGATCATTGAAGAAAACAAGGAGTTGAAAGTCAAGTTGACTGAATCATCAGCAGACTATGAGCAAGGTAAGAAGCTGGTCGACTCACTAGAAACTGAGAAAGGTGACTTGAACAAGCAGATCGACTTGATATCTGAACAACTTCAATCAACCAAGGAGGAACATGCTAAGTCAATTTCTGAATTCACGATAGTTTCAGAGGAGATCAAGATGTTGAAGAGTGTCGCAAGAGAAAAAGACGCCAAAATCAAACTGCTTGAACTAGACATTGCAGCAAAGACTAAAGATTTAGAAGAGAAACTAACACACGCAGTAAGTATGATGTGGATACGTTCCGTAAAATTTACCAATTTAGCAATCTCACAAATGAGGACCTCAGGATTTACTAACGCTATATTATTATAGAATACCGGCTACAATGCAACCTCTGCAAAGTTGAAGAGTGTGATCGCTGAAAAAAACGAGCTACAAATACAATTATCAAAATTGAAGTCATCTAATAACACAGTCGATAATGCTATTAAGGACAAGGAAGTGAAGTTGAATGAATTATCCAAAAGTATGCTGAGTGAGCAATCAAAGATTGATAACATTGAGTCAGAAAAGAGCAGCATGAAATCTAATTATGACAAAGTTAAGAATGACTTACTTTTGGCCAATGCCGAGTTGAAGAAGTTGAGCAAGAAGCATCAAGTACTCCAGCATGATTTGGCACAAAGCAAGAATCTCTTGGAGTCCAAGATTGAGGACGATGTTAAGTTTGGTCGTGGTAAGCAGGTTCATGACAGAGATATCTTAGAGTTGAAAGAAACGATAATTGACTTGAGAGACAGGCTTACTTCTAATTTCGGCGATGGAGGTGAAACGAACTCAACTATGAAATCCTTGAAGTATGAAAATGATCAATTGTTGAAGATGAAGAAAAGTTTAGACATCAAGATCGCCGAATTGACATTCCAGCTGAGAAACAGATCTGCGTCTCCAATTTTGTTTGACGAAGGAACGGATGGCAGCGGCTTGAAGGACGATTACCTGAGTCTTACGCTACGTTTGAACGAAACAACGGCAAATGCAACAAGAGCAGCTATGGAAAACAGACATATGAAGGAAGAACTTTCTTTGATGCAAACCAGACTAGCATCGGAGTCATACGAGAACAGACAATTGAAACTGGAGTTGAACAAGATTCATAAAAATGGGGGAAGCCCGAATGTTGGCGATGAAAATCGTTGGAGTCTTAGTTCTCAAGATGAAAACAGAGCTTCATCAAGAGAATCTGCAACCTTGGAACTTCGCTTGGAGACTGAAAGAAGAGCAAACAAAAGGATAGAAAGTCTTAATGTTGCTTTACAGAAAGAACTAATGCAATATAAGAATCAACAATACCAGCCAGAAAAAAGATTGACCGGATCTTTCGAATCTGAAGACGATTTGAGAGCTAAGTATGGATTAGCAGAAATCAAGATTTCTTCGTTGGAATCTCAATTGAAAGAACTCGTTTCTCCTCCTTTAAAGGATTTAACTTCATCGACATTGAATGGTACTTCGAGTTCAAGGTCAACATCCACCATACAAAACGAAAACCTCAGATTGAATGCCAAGTTGAATGAGTTGACAGCGCAATTGAAAAGAGCCAAACATTTTTCTAACACAACTGCAACTAAAGAAGGTGAGTTCGTGATAATAAAATCAAAGATGGAAGTTCTTGAAAGCAGTAACAACGATTTGACATCAACTGTGAAACTCTACAAAGCAAGAGCAGATGAATACTACGGCAAGCTAGAAGCTGCTGAAATAGCAGTCAAGACTGCGAGAAGAGCGGAAGAGTCTTTGAGAAGAGATAAACAGGAATTGAAATCTAGCTTGGAAATCCTACAAAAGGAATCTAAATTGAATGACAGCAAAATGATTAAACTCAACTCCCAAATTAGAGATTTGGAGCAACAATTATCGGATGCGAAATTCGAAAACAGAAAATTGACGAAGACCTTGGAACACCTGAATGAGAAGTTCGAGAACGAGGAAGAGTTTAGATCTTCCACGTCATCTGCGGTATCACAAGCGCACGAGAGAGAGCTCAAGCAGTTGAATGATGAGTTAGATGAGAAGATGCATCAGGAAACTGAAATGGGTAAAACTATCAAGTATCTCTCGTTGGAGTTGGATGATTCTAAAGGAAAAGCTTCGAATTATGAGACGCAGGTACTTCAATTGAGTCAACTGAAATCCAAACTTGACAAACAAAATCATAGTTTAAACCAACAAAATGACAAGTTGAGCATAAGGCAGAGGGAGATTGAAAACAGGTTGGAGACCCTGGTTTCACAAGTATCTGCCTTGCGCTCCATTAATGAAGATATCATAATGGAGAGAGATCAGTTATTGGACACTAAGCGTGCTTTGGAGGTGCAAGTTAAAAACGTCACCAATGAATTTAATAGGTTCATGGAGAAGAACAACGAAGATGTTGCTCATAAGGTTAACGTCAATGAACTACAGCAAAGTTTAGTCAAGGCCCGTGAGTCAGCAGAGGCTACTGAAAAGAAGATGAAAGAAAAAGAAGAGAGACACTCTAAGTTAGTGAAAGATTATAACTCTATAAAGGAAGATTCTATAACGATGATTGAAGAGAACAAAGCTTTAACCAAATTCAACAAACAATTAGTTGAAAAAGTTAAGGAATCTGATATGAAATCAAAGAGAGAACTGGAAAAGATTCAAAGCACATGGCAAGCTAGAGTCGGAAGCTTAGAAGCTAAAATCAATAAGATAAATGAGTCCAGAATTGATGAAGATCAGAAGAACTACAATTTAAACAAGTTGACAAAGGATTTGAAGAACAAATACGAGGAACAATTGTATTTGACCTCGAGATACAGAAAGGAAAATAATGAGTTAGATACCAAATTGAATACGTTACAGAAAGATATCGATAAGTTGAACAGGCAAGAGAGTAAATCTGCTTTGTTGGTGAAGAGAACAGAGAGACAATTGAACGAGTACAAAGAGACTTGTTTGAGCCTTGAAAAAGAGTTGTTGAATTGGAAACAGAAATGATGCAGAAGCTATATATATGTACTTTTTATTTTTTAGCGTTTAATAAATCGTTTACTTTTTTGGCCAACCTCAATTCCAACCTTGTTCTATCAAAGTCTTTTGTCTTTGTAGAGATTTGATTCCCGCCGATGCTGTCGTCGATATTGTTTTCTTTCTTCTTGCTCTTCTTGGTACTTGCCAATATTTTTTGTTTCAAATTCTTATCGCTGTCATCTGTTTGATTTCTGTGATATTTGTACACCATTATCTTTGACAACGATTTCAAATCCTGCTGTGAGTTGAACAACAATACACAATCTTGAAGCAAGTTATCAACAACGGTGATTTTCTCTTCTGCTGGATAGTGCAACAACAAGAACAAGATCTCATCGTGGTCATTTTCCAAGATGAAGCCTCTGATTTTGAAAAGCATGAGCATGATGAAAAACGGCATTAATAGGGTGATGTCCCCAGAGTTAAATGCAATTAGTTTATCCCATACAACGAGCAGTTTCTCTATTCCCAATTCCCTGAGAAGTAAAAGCCGGAAGTACCGAAGTATCCATAACGGCGTCTGGACTTTCAGTTTGTTGATCAAGACATGGTACAACATCTGATCCAATTCATGGAGTCTGAGGTTGAACTTAATAGATTCTTGGAGCAATGCAGTCTCGGAAAAGTAGTTGTCCAAGATCTTGGGGATGAGCTTGTGGAAAACGAGATAGGTGTCCAGTTGTAAATGTGCAGATTCGTAAATGTCAAAAAGTTGCAACTCTAACGGCTCATTGTAGTGGGATCTATGAAATGTGGGTACGCTCTCCAGATGGAAAGATTTGAAAATCAAACCAACAACCTCATGCATACCTTGTTTATAGGTTTTTGTCTTTGTATAGTACAAGTACAATATTTCGACAACTAGTTTCCTGTTCTGGAAACTATCCACAAACATCAGGGGATCTTGCGGGAATAATCTCTCCACGTCTAAAATGATCAATTCCAAATGAAATTTTTCATCGTCTTCATCGTCACCTCTTGGTAATGATAACGGATCTACCGACACTGGTTGCCTCTTGTTCGATGTGATATCCAATTCATCCTCAATAGGTGGTTGATAGTATTGGGAGTCCTGAGGAAGTTGATCCCATGGTATGTAGCATTTTTCTTGGATATCAAGTTGAAAGCGATCACGATGTTTCTGCAATTCCACGAGGTACGACTCTATCAATACGGTCAAGGGCAAGTCGTGGTTATGTTTATCTGTGGAGCCGAATAAAATGAACAATTTCCATATGAGTAAACGGGAGAAGTTGATTGAGTTTTCATTGTACTCGTTGGATATTATCAGTGATGATAAGTCTCGTAGCGTCTGGTATTTGGTTAGTGTTAGTTTCAGCTTAGTGATGATGTCTAACTCTCGGGACATTGTGAGTGAAATGATGGGGACCTGTCGTAAGGAACAGGAAGGACTTCAATATGGGTTTGTGGAATGTGTAGAGGATATGGATATAAATGAGAGTGATGAGGGTGTATAACAAGTATTATGTTCTGTACAGTGTTCTAAGTATTTCAAGTTTAGCAGCTTATCTGTCAAAGCCGAGTCCCATAGTGAAGTAAACTGAACTAAATTCTCATCGTACAAAGAAAAAATAAAGAATCTAAAAATAGGGGCTTTTCCATTTTCTTGCCATAGTTTTGGTCTGAAATATAAGGTTACACAGAGCACGTTGAAGCCATTGAGTAATTAGCTTGACCGAAGGATGTTGGTATTTAACGGGAGATAATTATGCGATAGATTTGAATAGATTTTTGTGAGTTTAATCATTGAAATTGTGATTTTGCAAAAGAAAATATGTACTACATAACAGTGATCTATTTCTTTTGACCTTGAGCAGCAACAGCAGCGGCACCGGCAGCAGCAGCTTCTGGGTCCAAATAGTATGATGGTTTAGTTGGGGTTAAAGTTTCGTCCAATTCGTAAACCAATGGGATACCAGTTGGGATGTTTAAACCGGCGATATCGTCATCGGAGATGTTGTCCAAATGTTTAACCAAAGCTCTTAAAGAGTTACCATGAGCAGCAACGATGACAGTTTTACCTTCTAACAAGTCTTTGGCAATGACATCTTGCCAGTAAGGTAATAATCTGTCAATGACCAAGGCTAATGATTCGGTCTTTGGTAAGACAGCTGGATCAATGTCTCTGTAACGTTCATCACCAACTTGGGAGAATTCAGAGTCATCTTCAATGGTTGGAGGTGGGATATCGAATGATCTTCTCCATGTTTGGAATTTTTCTTTACCGTATTGTTCCAAAGTTTGAGCTTTATCTTTACCTTGTAAAGCACCGTAATGTCTTTCGTTTAATCTCCAAGATCTAACGACTGGGATGTATAATCTGTCAGCTTTTTCCAAAGCAATGTTGGCAGTTTGGATGGCTCTTGATAATTTGGAAGTGTAAAGGATATCTGGTTTTAAACCTGATTCTTTTAACAATTCACCAGCTCTAGCGGCTTCTTTTCTACCAACTTCTGATAATTTGACATCAACCCATCCGGTGAATAAGTTTTTTTCGTTCCAGTCTGATTGACCGTGTCTGACTAAGATTAATTTAGGCATTGCAATTGTGTATATGAATATGTATAGATATAGATATGGGTATATGGTAAAAGGATAAAGTAGGAATCGCAATTGCTTAAATATGGACAACTTTTTTTTTTTTTTTTTTTTCTTTCACACCACCACCACCACCACCACAATCTCCAACACCAACACCATCAATAATAAATAACTCCCCAACCACAACAATAACCTTGTGGCCTTCAAATCACCAGCCCACGCACGCACGCACGCACGCACGAGAAAAATAGGTTTGAGATCCACTACCAAACATAGTCAGTCACCCATATAAGATAATTGCTGCTGAGACCCACAAGAAGAAGGACATCAGGAGAGGTGTTCGGTTAGATCTGATTAGTGTAAAAAATATCAACAGATGATTATCTAATCGAATTAGTAGTGGATTGGATATCAGATGTGTATTTTTGAACATATTGTATATTTTACACTACTACTACTACTACTATATACTTTTGAACCGATTGATCCCGGAAGCACTACCCAATTATAATCAGAGAAAAAAAAAATGTACTTCGCTCCGAGAAAGTTTTGTTTGTTTGTTTGTCTTTGTGTGTGTGTGTGGTCTCGCTAAGTAAAAGCTACGAAATACGGAGAAGATCGCACAACCATTTTTTTTTTTTGTGGAACACATGATTTTAGATGTAGCGTAAAGCACATCAAATTAATACTATCAATAAACGTACAAATCAGCCTTGCACTCTTGAACATCCACTAGTCAACTGATCTACTTTTATGGTATCATCACAATCATCCCCGTCATCATAAGCGTCACCAGCAGATCACATCATCATCCATTTACATCTCTACCATTTCATTCCGTTTGTTCACCCTTTTTCCTTATCTCACCCTTGTTCGAGTTTAATCCTCAAACACCAAAAGGATAAGTAACTTAACACACTTATTATTAACCTTATATCACATCAATCTATCCCACTTCAAATTCATGCCAATCAATCAGCAAGAATGCTGAGTCGACACAATAAAAAAGCTGGCGAGGATGATGATGGTTTATCAGCCTTGAGAGCCAAATTACATCAAGATGCTTCTAAATTCTTGAAAGGTGTCACAAATAATGACGTGGATTGGTTTTTACGAGGTGGCTGTATTGAAACTAACGCACCCGTGAAATCACCCTTGCACACATCGGTAGAGATGAAATCAACCCCAACTGTCGCAAGTGATGGTTCCCATGTCTTGTTGAAACAACAAAGTGAATCCCCTGCTTCAGGGTCTTCTACTGCAACGCTTCCTCAAAAGCACCAACCAATGCTGTTCGAAGAGAAACCGCCAGTGATAAATCGATTGCAAAGGAGCAAAACAACAGGCGAAGAAGATTCGATCTATCCGATAGCGAGAACATCTACGAATACCTCAATAACCTCAACACAATCTCATCAACCGAGGCAAAGATCAAGTTCCATTTCGTCTTTGAAAAAAGCTTCTGAACCAAAAATGGGATTCTTTAAAAAGTTGTTTACGTCAAATGATAATAAAAAAGATTCAGCACCGCCATCACCTGTTGCATCTCCAAGAATAATACCTCCTCATTCTTCAAACTCAAAACCTGATTCACCAATACCATCGACATCGCCCCCAATTTCTCAATCGAATCAACAACTGCAACAACATTCACTTGATTTGGACCCAAAATTAGATGAATATTTGAAACTTTACAAACGCAAACAATCAATCTACTCATCACATAGGCCAGGATCGCAACAATTACAACTGGAACGCCTACCATCACCAGCTTCATCTGTAACCACTTCTTCTTCTTTAATCCCGAAATTGGATCTGCTGGGCAATCCAATTCCATGTCACCCACAAAATTCACCTTTACCATCCCTGATTACCAACAGCTTATTATCTTCGACAGATATTGTCGATTCAACAGATTCTTTGAGATCTCAATCCCATAACACTTCTCAAAGCAGATTTGGGTTGTTGAAAAGGCACCATTCAGTTCAAGCGCCCAATTCAAAGCATCATAATATTGCTTCTGCATTGGTATCTTCAGGCGACGAGGAAGACGATTACGTTACTCATATATCTTCAAGCAACGTTGCAAACAAAGAGGCTAGAATACCGCCTATACAATATTTACAAAAAATTGAACCTTTGAGAAAGGTTGCCTTTGCAGCAGAAGTGTTTATCCACGATCCACCGCAGCAAATACCTTCGAGGCATCCTCGCAAAGGTAACGTTGAGATCGGTAAAGACGGTACTATAAAAATCCATCAGCTCTCTGAAGAGGAGAAGAAAAACCTATTAACCCATGGAGGAGGTGGTGTAGTAGTTGGTGGAACTGGTCATTTACGGGTCTTATCTCCAGATGAGCGAAAATTGGTGGAACTGCAAGAGGCAAAGAATCGTGCTGAAAACCATACAGATACCGATGATGATGCATCAAAATTTCTGCACAAAAGCGAGGTTCAGATAGATAAACCAATGGTTTCAAGGCATAGACAATTCGATGATAATGGCCATTATGTGATGGACAATCCTCTGGTGAAATTACAGTTGGATGAATTATACACCAGATGTTGTCATTTGAGGGAAATCTTACCGATTCCAGGAATTCTGAAACAAATACCAAAGGGTACAACTTCTCCTTTGTTGGTCCTACAGTTGAGGAACCCAAGACCATCGTTGATAGAAGTTTTGGCATTTAGTGATTTTATCAGAATTGCCCCAATCATCTGTATCTCATTGGACGGAGTGGAACTTAGTGAGCAAATGTTCAGGATTATACTCAGTGCTTTAGTATACAAAAAGCATTTGGAAAAATTGTCATTGAGGAACACACCGATCAATGTAGAGGGCTGGAAATTGTTATGTTGGTTTCTTTCGATAAACAAGAGGTTGCGTAGATTAGATTTGACACAATTCCCTTCATTGAGTATCAACACTCAAAAGCTCAGGTCAGATCCAAGTAAGACACATTCCAACACTATCAAGAGAATGGAGAGTAATAAGAACAATAGATCAGAAATGGATTGGTCTTTGATGACTGCAACTTTGGTAACACGCGGTGGTATTGAAGAGATCATACTTTCTGGTTGTAAAATAAAAGAATTTCAGGTTTTCAAAAACTTCATAGAGATGGCAATCAAATCGATGACTGTGAAATTAGGACTCGCGTATAACGATTTGACCTTGAAGCAAATTGAAATTGTCGCAAACTCATTACAAAACAATGACAAGTTGCTAGGGTTAGATATGGGTTATAATGATTTATCATTGGGACTTGTTCATTTCATCAACTACTCTGATAAACATTATGAATCGTCTAGATTGATGTTTTTGTCTTTGAATTCAACTAATTTACAGCTCAATGAAAATACAAAGAAATTGATTCCTGCCTTGTCACGATTGAAAGAGTTGAAATTCTTGGATATGTCTAACAACAAACAATTGTTTCCAGAGTTTAACGATTACCTCTTCACATATTTCCCATTATTCCCCAAGTTGGGAAGACTTCATTTAGAATCGAACGACTTTGATTCGAAGACATTGGTCACCGTTGCAGAAATGATGACTTTGTGTCCACATTTGAATTTTATATCGTTACTTGGCAATCATCTTGACCCAGTATCTAGTGTTGCGTTGGTGAATGCATTAAAGATTTCCAGAACCATTTTCACCTTGGATGTGGAGTTTGATGAGATGCCTAATAACTTGAGGGAGAAAATTGGATTGTACACAATGAGAAATATGGAACAAGTGTTGTACTCCACAAAGGAGGATGTTAATTCGAAGAAAGAATTTACTGGCAATTCAATTTCAAAAAGAATGGTGCATTTGTTGCAAGCTGAAAATTTGAGTGAAAACGATGGCGAAGAAGTCAAAGAGTTCTTAAAGGAGGCTCGAAAGATCAAGCTGCAATTGGAGGAAACCATTGGTGAACTTTTCAAATTACAAACTAAAGGTCAATTGAATATCGAAGGTAAAGAAAGCTTGATAAGGCTTTGTTTCATTGATTCGTCTTTGGAGAAAGGCGTTTCATTAATTGGCTCCAGGTATAAGCATATTTCTCACGACATTGCAAAATATACTACAACCCAATTGGGATTTGTTCATTCTAACAAAACAGCGACTCCACTGATCAATGAATTGTCAGAGGAAGATAATCTTGAAGTTGAGGATATCGAGTTGACAAACGATAACGTTTCGGATAATGTGTCGATCAACAGAACTCCTTCTTCTAAATCTTTGAGAGATTTGGAGAAGGGAGAAGGATCGGTGTTGAAATTGAACTCTTTGATCGGACAACATGAAGCCAAAAAGCTCAAGGATAACATAGATCTAGACGATGATGAAATCAAAAAAGTGTTGTTGAACCCAGTGGATCTACATCTTGTGACCGATGTGCTTGCCAAAGTCAAGAGCCGCGGGATTCCATTGGAAGAGATTTTTAGAAATAATCCTTCTCTCAAGGCAAAGTCCCATGACCCTAAAGATCAACTCAGTTTTGATACTTTGAGAAAAAAATTGAAGAACTTTGAATTGGACCAACTCTCACATACAGAAACAGGTGGGTCTTCTGCATCTTCCAGTTCACTTACAGATCAAAATACACAATTGAACAAGCGTCAATTGGAACTGCAGGGCAGTGGTAGCAACGATGAGATTGGTGGAGAGTCAACATCGTTGGACAACAACACAGAGTCGATCAAAAGTGACGATGATGACGACAGTGACGAAGTCAGCTTACAGGATATTGAACCGGAAGAGACTACTGCAGAGCGCGATAGTGAGACTGCTGCTATAAACGAGACTTATGACAGTTTGTTGAGCGATTTGGTAAAGGTGAAGACGAACACACAATAGAATAATTTCTTCTTCAATCCTTTAGTGTATACAACATAGACGGATGGACTGTTTACTGATTACTTATACAATGCCAATATTTATTAAATAATATTATTCATTACAAGCCGTATGCATATGTTTTGTATTAAATCGGTGGCCTAGCAGTTTTGATTCTATTCACACTGACGCCTTGATCGTTCTTCCCATCTGCTTCACCACCATCGGTAACTGGGTTCGGAGGAGGGTCTAATATTATAATAGGATTCCCGTTTAACTTGTCCACCAACATCTTAGGCACCTCTAATTCACCTTTCTCGTTGATAAAATCCTCATGTCTTATCTCCTGTTCTTCTTCCCATTCAGTCCGTGGCAAGACTTTTGTCTTCTCATCGCCACTCTCCACCTCGGTATCGCTGAACATCAGATCATCCTCATCGCTATCGTATGGCTCATATCGCCCAATTCGCTCTCCAAATTTCTTGAACAACAAATCCGCCAACTCCTTTGGATCATGGATGACTTGCAAATTAGGCCCGTCTTCTGGTCTATCCACCCATTCCCCCGGTGGCGATGGTGGTGGTGATATCACATATTTCTTCCCCGGATCTGGTAATTGTAAAAAAGTAGATTCGGGGATCTTCGTATCGACAATGGAGAACAGGACACGGTGGCCCTGGGACTTGAGTAATACATGCAGTGTTGTTGATGCTATGTGAGTTTGGAAAATGATGAGAATTCTATGTAACGAGGGAAGTTTGATAAATTCGACAGATTCTGAAGTGATTGTCTCGTTGATTTGGGTGGTTAATGTGTTGAAGAATTCATCGTTGGCGAGCTGCTCCAGTGTCAGGCCAACAATAAGTGTATTGGTTGGGTCTTTCATTTCTTTATCTATGGGTCATCTGTGAGGAAGGTCTAAGTTGTTTCCGTCCTTGGCGGTAATTGCTATTTTATGTTACGGATTAGGGTTTATCTCTCGTCAACTTTTTTTCTTTCCTGATGAGATTTTTCCCTGATCCCTCTCGGCACCAGCATTTTTTCTCACCACAAAACTGCCCCTTTAAGAAGTTTATCCGAAAGTAGCAGAACATAGACAAGCTATAGAACGGAGAAATGGCCAGAGAGGGCGATAAGAGGTATATAGAGGTTTGGCTGCATGATATATAAAGATGTTTGAGGTATCGTTTTCACACTATTCATCTGACAATCAATCAACACTTTACCAAGTATGCGAACTACCTATTTGATTACGATTTTTTTTTTATTTTGCACCTGCGGCTTGTCTATGCCAATCGACCAAAACTCAAACCACGATAGGGGTGATTTAGATGAGACTAACTCCGTTGAGTTTTACTGTGGATTAACGTCAATCCTCGTCAGGTGGAAAATATGCGAAGGGCCTCCTCATGGAGGATATAATGATGCTTATTCAGACACTGAATATCATGACAACGATAATCAATTAAACAGAAGATTACTTGCTGGATCAGGGGGTGGAAGCGGCGTTGGCAGAAGTAGTTGGATTAGTTGGAGTGGTTGGAGTAGCAGCGATGAAGAAACGTCATTTAAGAAAGATATGGCAATTATTTCCGGCTGCACGTTTGGTTCAATATGTCTCCTTTATTTAATTTACGGTATATCCAAACTCATTCCCAAGAAAAGACAATGCCCTCCAAAAGTACGCCCATCCACTCTTACATTTCCTTCTAAGCCAAGATTTCCTTCCTCCAGGAATTTCTCTAGACTTCAAATGAACAAGCTGCCCTTTCAGAAGGTAGGACCAAAGGATAAGCTCTTATTACCGATTGTCGTCCCAGTGAGCACTTATAGTCTTATAAACATCTTGTATTCGGAGAATGAGTTTTACAAGCTGGAAAATGATAGCTGTGTTCATGAAAAGTACAAGGAATTTATCCTGGACAAAACTAACCTGATCAATATTATTGATAAGTATGATAGTTGCTACCATTACCCCGAATTTTTTCTCGATAACAAAAAAGAGGGTACTAATGAACAAGAGGAAGAATGTCCAATTTGCCGAGAATCTTTCAAAGGTATGGATCAAGTTTATGTCTTGCCAGGTTGCAACCATTACTTGCATGTGGGATGTTTCGAACAATGGCGTTTTTCGAACCACCTCAATTGTCCCGTTTGTTCAAACGAAGCTACGCTGGCCATTGAAAGAATTTTCCTTTCTCACACACTGCGTTCAGATGACGAGAGGATTGAAAGTTATATGAGAGGTCATGCAGAAGTTGAAGCAACGGAGAAAGCCTTTTGGAAACATGTTCAGTACTTGTCCATAAAGAAGGAACATCAGTAGTTTGCAGTGAGCTGGATTTCGGAAACATATAGCTTTATTTTCAAACGCTGTGTACTTTTAACTGTGTCGTCTTTGCTTTTATGCCAATTCACTTGAAAATGGTATTTGGTAGTGATTTCAAGCATTGTAAGAAGAACTTGGTCATCAGGATAGACTGTGGCGGCTTATAATGCCAGTTTAATTGGCAGTTTTTGCGTATCAGACATCCAGCACCGAACTCAAATATCTTACAACCGGTTTGCAGTGAACGAGTGAACGAGTGAATGGTACGTCTTACACTTCAGATGCTATAAAAAAATTTCTCTAATATAACACATTCTAACTACAAAACAAAATGCTTGATTATTTCTTTCCTTTCTTCTGCTTTGGCTCTTCAACAGGTTCTTCAACTGTGGTCTTTCTCTTCTTGGCCTGCTTAGTCTTTTTGCTCAAGATTTTCTCGACATCTTGTGGATCAGCAGCCAATTCTAACAAACCCTTTTCGAAATCAGTCAATTTCACACCTTCTGGAATTTCAATTGACAGATCCAATTTGTATGTAGATTCTTCGTCTTCTTGTTCTTGTACTTTTTCAGTGGCAATGTCATCTTCAGTGTATAATTTGTCAGTCAAATATAATGGTAACGCTGGGGAATCCAAAGTCTTCAATTGGACAGCTCTGAGCTTGTTGTTATCTTGTAATTTCAAGCCTTTGACTATCAGTTGGGCGTTCTCGATCAATTTTGCATTCTTATTTTGAGAGTTACCAATTTTCAAACTTAAATTGACACCGACTGGTGGTATATATGTGACTGATGAGGTGATTTTGTTAATAGAGTTTGTCAAAGTCTTGATTGAGAATTTGTTTTGCGAGTATGCTCTGACTGGGATTGGGAACTTGGTGGAATGGTCGTAAAATACTTTACCTAATAATTTTGGTAAAGTTGGAATCAAATTGTCATCCGAGAGAAACAAGTCGAATTCTGATATCAACTTTCTTCTTGCTTCAAAGGGTTTGTATTCACCTTTCAATTCCTTAGCACTGATGATCTTGGACAAATGTGGAATCTTGGCTTCCTCTATTTGTTCCAACAATTTGGAATCAATAACGCCATCTTTGACAAACAAACAAATTTTGAAATCTTCTTCATCGATCAACTTGTTTGGTATTTGAATTGATCTTGGTTTGGATAAGGGCTTTGAGGCCAAAAATTTCGTCGTAGTGATTTGCAAATAATAATCATGACCTTCTTCTTCGAACAATGATTCCTTTGTTGTCTTAGTGGAAGCATTCTTTTCAACGTATGATGATAATGCAGAAAGAGCCTTCTCGATGGTCTTAGTTGGAATCAAAACACCGTCTTCAGTTGTCTTGGCCTCCTTTTTCTCAGCAGCAGCTTTGGCCTTCTTTGGTGGAGCTTTACTCTTTGGTGTTGCTTTCTTTACAGGTTCAGGTTTGGACTGCTCAGTTGTTTGTTCATCTTCTTCGTCATCTTCTACTTCCATATCAGGTTCTTCAGCTATTTCTCCTTTGATTGATTTTCCTCTTGGCTTTGTTTGTGTTTTCTTTTTAGGTGAAGCCTTCTTTTTTGATGGAGTACCAACAGAGGCAGTCTTTACAGGACTATTCTTCGCGCCATTCTTGATAGGGGTAGCTGCTTTCTTGACCATTGTATAGATGTTAATGTTATACTGATCTTTGTATCTTGTCTAACTAAAATTTGGAATTTTTCTACTCCTAAAAAAATTTTCAGATATGAAAAAAAAAAAAAAAAAAAAAAATTATAAAAGTTTAGTAGATGAGGTTGTGCACAGAAGATCAATCAGTAGCATCGTTATCGATAAACAACGATCGATAACTCGAGAAGGACACGGAATCGTATAACAAGACAAATAATTACAGCTGATCAGCGACATTTAGGGAATTACAGGCTTAACCAGTTTGTTGGTGATGAGCATCAGACCAGTCTCTATCTACTTCTGCAAGGGCCATTCATTTATCTCCCTTGGTGATCGTACAGTCTGTAAACCTTCCGATACAAATCTGAGTTCAAGGTCGGATTCCTGCTAGACCACAGGAAGTAATATTGTTTGACTAGACAGAGTTAAGGCTGCTGGTACAGGATACCCAAAGAGGTGCTCATCAAAACTGCTCTCGAGTAAGTTACGTGAATAAAACTAAGGAGTTTCTGGCAGAAACTCGAACAGATAAAATAACCTGAAAAAAAAAAACATAAATCAAATCGAAAATTGCAGTTCATATCGTCAATAGTAACAAGATCTACATATCAATACAATGGTACGTACAACATCGGGTGGCCAGTGATATCAAACAAGTGATTACTAACGTGCACTCTGGACGCATTAGGCTAAGAAGAAGTCCAGTAGAAAACCAGTAAAAAAGGTGAAGGAAGTGGTAAGTTATTCATAATCATCAGATTGCCAAAGTCTTTTGAGCACCATAAAATACTAACAGGTCCCCAAAATTATAGTTAGAGACACAATTTGCATGTTTGTTTTGCAACCACGAAAAATCTGTTGTTTGCGAACTTGATAAGAAATCCAATATAGGTACCTTACGTTGTAAAACTTGTGGCCAAATGTTTCAAACGTTGATAAATGGGCTAGCTCAGCCAGTTGACGTGTACAGTGATTGGGTTGATGCATGTGAAGCAGTGCTGGAAGAGGCCGAAAAAGATGGTGGCGCCGCCGAAGGTGGTTTCGAAGAAAAAGACGGATATGAAGAAGAAGACGATGAGTATTCCGATTGATTTAGATTGATATCTGAATAGTAGAAGTATGTAAAGTCAAAAAAGCACTATTTTGTTTTTCAAAGACTACAATGCTTTGTTTATTGTCTAAATTGGACTGATTCAAGTTTTGCTCTAACAAGGTAATTTCTGTGCGGAACTTGTCGTGATTTGATTTGAAGATTTTTTCCGCTGGCAAGGAAATGGTTTCTCTGTCCAACCCTTACAAAAATGTTGACCTTCATGTATCAATCTGAGCATCGACCCCTTCCAGTTGTAGAAACATATACGAAACTCAACACAAATGCTGCAGTTTGAATTTTTCTCACACAACTCTTGTCTTTGGATTTAGTGATAAAGTGTTGAGGGCATATGACTAAAACAAATTGCCACAGAAAGAACCTTTAGCGTTGCATAATGGTATAAGCATAGATTCTGCTGCTCGAAGAGGTGAAGGAGCAAAGTTCTATAAGAAGCATCACTGATGAAAGAATTTTTCAAAAAACCTGCTAGCACAACTTCTCCGTCAATGAGATCCTAAGCCTCTCAAATAATATAATGAAATGTGGATGCCAATTTTAAGATTGGTAGCACCATAAAGGACTGCTAGCTACCTTCGACTCTATGGGACCCTTAGAGGTATACTTGGAGTAAGGTTTTCATATTCTGTTGAACCAAGTTGCACAGGGTCTAGATCATGCGAATCCCGAACAGTTTATGTCGTTTGTCTTAATTCTAATGCTTCGAAACATAACTGACTCATGGATGACTCAAGAAGTAGCAGAGAGGTTGATTTGACTAACTGGAAAAGACCAATACTTCCTATATCGCAGTGTTGCTCCATATCAAGAGGGCCTTATGTAATCGTAATTGAACCGTTGTATATGATATGCAAGTGGTACTCCGGAGCGCATATTAGTTCCACCTCCCGCGGCGGAAATGGGACTTACTCCACCCTACTGACGATAACAGAGATAAAAAAATTTTAAATTTTCCGAATCTTAAATAAGCTTAATATTTTCCTGTTCTGTCAATGTTTTCTTTACAGCACGGAACAATTGTGCAATCACAAAATGGACAATTCAATTGAAACCAAAAAGACTTGGAAGCAAAAAGTGCTTCCTTTGATATGGGATAGCCTTGATAAGTCTCCAGAGGAGAAAAGAATGTTGTTCAAGACAGACTGTTTCATGATGACCTACGTCTGCTTGGGGTACTTTATGAGAACAATTGATCAAACCAACGTAGCCAACGCCTATGTTAGTGGGATGAAAGAGGACCTTAGTTTCACAGGAAATCAGTATATCATGCTTACAACTTTGTTCACCATCAGTTATTGTATATTTCAAATTCCTGCACAAATATGTTTTACCCAAATCCGCCCTTCAATTTGGCTACCTTCATGTGAGTTATGTTGGGCTGCATGCGTCATGGGAATGGCTGGAGCCCAAAATGTTAAAACGTTGTACGCTTTGAGGTTCTTAGTGGGTATGTTCGAAAGTAGTGCTTACGTCGGTTGTATCTCATTGTTGAGTAGTTGGTACACACCGAAGGAATTAGGTAAGAGAGCATGTCTTTTTCAAGGTTCTATTGCCGTTGCTTCAATGTTTTCCGGTTACTTACAAGCTGGTTTGAAATCAGGGATGGACGGTCGTGCTGGGATGGCTTCTTGGAGATGGCTCTTTATATTCGACGGGATTTTGACCATCGTAGTTGTCATTATCGGATACTTGTTCGTTCCTGATACTCCTACCGATAAGAGGCTGTGGTTCTTGACACCAAAGGAGAAACAATTGGCAGTCAATCGTATTGTGGATGCAGGCAGAGTGCCATTCACTAAGAAGATGGTAAACTTGAACACTTTCAAAAGGGTCTTTTCAACATGGCACGTTTACGTTTTCACCTTTGGTTTCACCTGTCAAATATTGGGCATTAGGGTAACATCTTATTTCAACTTGTGGTTGAAAAATACCGGAGTGTACTCAGTTGAGCAAATAAATTTGATCCCAACTGGTGCCTATGCTTTGGAGCTTGTGATGGCATTGACCTATGGTTTTGCTTCAGACATCATCGGAAGAAGATGGCCAGTCATGATAGCTGGTCTTGTTCCTGCTATTATTGGTTCCATCTTGTTATCAGCATGCGTACCTAAGGATATGGTTAGCCCTGTATTTGCTGGATGGTTTTTGCTCTTCACATCTCCACCTCTTAGTGCCCTTTGGAATACTTGGTTACTTGAGTTAATCACTTATTCTGCAGAAGAGCGTGTTATCTCATTGGGCATTATACAGACAATATCATTTGCCATGGTCGCTTGGGTTCCATTGGAAATTTACTCTTCCGCTAATGCTCCATACTATCCTGTCGGTTACGAAATGTCTTTCATGTTCTTTGCATTACAAGTCATATCCGTATTGGTTGTGCTGTACTTGGCAAACAGGGATCTGAAATCAGGTATACAAGAACAGAGAATCTTACAAGGAATGCTTGAAGCCAAAGACGTTTTTGCTGATGAACAAGATAGTATACAGGTAACAGACCGCGAATTAGTTGAGATCGATGAGAAATCATCCTCAAAATAGGCCCATAGTAATTTTGTTATTTTCTTTTAGCGCTTTCCATTCTTTAATCCATGCTTCCATTTCTCTAATGCTCTCTAGGTTATGTGTATTCACCGTAGGTATGACTCTTTTGAAGTTTAGTATCATACAGAAAAAGCTTAACTCCTTAAAACTAGAGTGTTCACTGTAAGGTACAGAGTATATTTGTATGACACGGTCTGATTTGAACTGACGTTCAATTTTACCCAAATTGAATTTCAAATCATTGTCCGTGTCACAACAAATTTTTTGTAATATGTCCTCTTTGCTCAAATCTTTCATCCATTTTGTCGAATTATTGCTTATGAATGACCATCCAGTGGGTTTGAATGCAATGATATTATGGAAATGGGATCTGTAAGGTTTGAAATAATTTTCAAGATTTTCATTATTAAGGTAATTCATGGGGATCAAGTGAACTTGAGTTTCGAAAGGGTCATCAGTTATAAGATCGTCTAGCAGCTCCCAACCAAACGTGGACAATATGCTCCTTTTGGTCAAGTTTGCATACAACTTGACCCCCAACTTGTGAGCTATGTCGATTGCTATCCTTTCTTTACCAATTGTGTATGTACCAATGCAAATTAAATAGTTCTTTTTGTTTTTGTGAAGAAGTGTATTATCAAAAAAGTCTGTCACTCGTTTTTGAAGTTTTTTGCCGCTGTAGTCCCCATTGACTAACTTATGACAAAATTCACTCACCACGGAAATCACATATTCTTGCTTGGGAAAAGCATAGGTAGGATTCAAGTAGGTGGTATCGAGATAACAATTGTCAATTTGGACCCCATACAAAGCTTGATCCAAAATCATTTTATCACTTACTCTAAAATCACCACAATGCAATACCCTATAATCAGTCAATAAATTTTCGAATAAGAAAATGGCACTACCGGGACAGTGATTAGCGTCTAATAGGGTAACCCGAATTTGTGTATTGGGCACAAGTGTGGGCTCATGGAAATTCAAGTGGGTGATCAAATTTTCATCAACTTTGAACTTCAAAATCAATAATTTCTTCGTTATCAAGGAACAGAAGATCTGACCATTGTTCCAGCCCTTTGTCACACCCATATAATGATCTGCGTGAAAATGAGAAAGAAAGTAGTGCTGGATTTCATCATGCTTTCGATAACAAAACGCGTCCATTGAAAGTTTTGTAACAATTTTGTTATCAGCATTTCTGAAATCCATAATTTTCAATTCGGGCACTGCGTTCTTCTCCTTCTTGGGTTTCTTTTCCTGTTTAAGTGCTTCATTTTCATCTGCCGATCTCTTTGTAGTCATCGAAGCAGAATCAGAACTATCTTTCTTCAGTTTCATAGACTTGTAGACATATCCGGTTTGGGTCTTCACCTCAAAACTTGGATCATCACAAATACCAAAATTGAAGCAGTCATCAACATGAGATACGCGTTCAGAAATTGTAAGCTTTTCCAAGGCAAGACCGCATATCGGACATAGAATGTCAGAGACAGCAGTTGCTGTTATACCTGCTTCACAGTCACCATTAGCAACCGCATCATTTGAAGGGGCGAGCTCATCCTTGATGACCGCCACCGTGTTACTATCCACTTCACTCTCAGTTTTGAGCACAACATCTGGCTCGCCCGGAACAAATAATGGATCTTCTGTCTTCTTAACAACCCCGTATGCCTCCTCTACTATTTCGAGATCTGAATCATCTGAGAGCTCCACTAGTTCGTTTTTGCCTTCTTGCCTTTTGTTAAACAACAGACTAGTCATCAAAGTGGACTGGACATAATTCTTCTCTGGTTTCATGGGAGAGCTAGGTGCTGATCTCCTTCTAGTCATTATAGGTCTAGATTGGGTTTGTCAGTTGTCGAGTTCAAGTCATTCCTCCTTTTGCCTCTTCAGAGCAAGCAGAATCCTTATCTAAATAACGCCCTTCTTGAATTTTTTCTAGTTTGTTTTCGTTATGTTCTTTTTTTTTTTTTTGAGGATCTGATCTTTGTGTTCGAGCAGCGTGTCTGTAACATTGATGAGAACTCAGAGTCAACTGAAATAGACCGAATGACTTGAAGCCAGCATATAGAACAATGGGATTGCTTTCAATAATAAGAAAACAAAAAATGAAAGACAAAGAGGTCAGAGTGTTGATGCTCGGCTTAGACAACAGTGGGAAGACTACGATAGTGAAATCTTTACTCAAACAAGATGTCAGGCAAGTATCGCCTACCATGGGGTTCAACATTGAGACGTTGGAATATTCTGGTCACTATCTCAACATTTGGGATGTGGGAGGTCAATCAACATTGAGACCATTTTGGTTCAACTATTTTGATAGAACCGATTCGCTCATATGGGTGATTGACGTGATATCCTTGGAAAGGTTACAGGAAAACTTTACTGAGTTCAAAAAGATTCTCAATGAAGACAGACTCATAGGCAGTAACTTATTGATCATGTTGAATAAAATAGACATGTTGGAAGACAGTGCAAATATCAATCATATAACGGATAAGATCATTGAGGTGCTAAACTTGAAGAGTATAACAGGACATGAGTGGAGGGTGTTACCTGTAAGTGCTTACACTGGTGAGAACATCACAGTTGGTATTGACTGGATCTTGGAGGAAATCAACGAGAGATTGTACTGACCATTGGAGACGGAGATGGAGATGAGCTTCCTTCCAGAAGGAAAGAAAAATTAAAAGATAAAAAAAATTTTTGGAATGAAAAAAAAAAATTGAGCAGAGGTGTTTTTGTAGGAAGAACAACAAGACATAGACTGTAATGAATAAAGATAATATATTGTGGAAGCTTGACTTGCTAGAAGTGAAGCACATGCAAGCCAAGCCAAGATTAACAAATACAAAGACACTTTTGAAAGCCAAAAACAAGAAGATACCTTTGTTAGACTTGAAAAGAGATGATGCTTTGACAAAGATTGAAGAGTTTAAATCACAGCTTTGTGAGAGAAAAGTTCACTCATCATTGCTCAAATTGAACCGCTCAATCAAAAAAGTGATACAGCAGGAGAGAAATAAGCTCAACCTGAAGTTCAAGGCAGTTCCGGTGGACGAGAGACTGAAGCTAGAGTTGACATTGTTAAATGATATTCCCTGTGATCTGACTGCACATGCAAGATTAGTCAAGATCCTTTCGTCTACTTACAAGATCAACCTGAAGTACCCTGACTCGATTCCCAAGTTTATACCGGACTGGTGCAAAGATGCTATCTCCAATAACGATGATAAATACAATCCAAAATTCCAATTTAAGTCAAACTCTCAAGCTTTGAATAATTCAATCTCAAAATTATCCAACCATAAAGATTTCAAGCAGTTAGTTGAAGAGATTGAAATGAGCCTCAAAATCATTTTGGGTCCAGTGGAAAGAAAGAAGGACGTCAAGGACATAGAGGAATCTGACGGTGACTCGGAAGATGCTGAATCATCAGATGAAGCTGATGATGTGACTGGCGAAGAAGACGAGGAAGTGATAAGCGACGATGACGTTGATGCTGATGCTTACAGATTTATGGTTGTTGCTTCTGATGACGAAAATGATGTAGAGGAATCATACAAACTCGATCCAAATGTCAATTACAATGAAATTACTGACGAAGAACCAAGTGAGGAGGAAACATCAGGCAGCGATATAGATGATGATGATGATAATGAGGAGGAAGACACCGAAGCAGAGTATGAAAGGGCAAAACAGGAAAAGAGGAAATTGGAGAATGATGATTTCTTCGACTTTGAGACTGCTGAGAAGAGCAAGAAGGCCAAGAAGGACAAGAAAGAATTGAAGAAAGAGAAATTGATGTTGCCAGCATTGCAAGGAGGTTACTTCTCTGGGGGAGAGTCTGATTCAGATATAGATAATGACAAAGTGGTCAAAGCTGCAACATCGCAGAGGAAGAATAGAAGAGGACAAAGGGCAAGACAGAAGATCTGGGAGCTGAAATATGGTTCAAAGGCCAAGCATGTTGAGAAAGAAAAAGTGAGAGTACAAAGTGAAAGAGAGCAGAAGCAGAAAGAATACGAAGAGAGAGTGAGAAAGAGAGAAGAGAAACTGAGACTCTTAATCGAACAAAGTGGAACCGGGTCAAATCAAACGCCTTTGTCAAATCAGAGAACCCATAAGCCTTCTCCAGCATTACCAAGGGGAAAAGTTCCGGAGCCAGTTGTGGAAAAACCATTGCATCCTTCATGGGAAGCTAAGTTGAAGGCTCAGGAGTTAAGCAAGCAAAAATTTGCAGGAAAGAAGATAACGTTTGATTGAGGTACATTTTAATTATAGATACAAAAGTGTCTAACCACTATTTAGATAAATATATACACTGGGTAATCTAAAAACTGCTACGTCTATTTCTCGTTCTTTGGTTCTTACGCTCAGTGATGAACCAGCCAAAAAAGACACCAATTGCAGTCCCTCCCAAATGGGCCGCATAATCCATACCACCCCATCTCATAACCATTCCAGCAGCGTTTAAAGCTGTGAAGGCTAACAACAGCATCCAAGCACCTCCTGGGAACGGTATGAACATGACTGACAACTGTGTCTTGGGAAACAAGTATGCTACCGAAGCAAACAATGAAAACAAAGCTCCAGATGCACCCAAACTAGGAGCCATGAATGACATTCTCAGGATAACTGGCCATGCTAAAGAGACAAAGGACGAAAAAATTGCAGAGCTCATGTACATGAACAGGAAGAATGAAGGCCCAACAGCTGCTGCAAAGGAAGGACCGAAAGAGTATAACATCAACATGTTAAAACCCAAATGCCATCCTTCTTGATGGGAGAAAGCAGATCCGACCAAGGAGAACATTGATCTCAACGGTTTTTGCAAGAGAAAATGTTTAGACATCAAGGAGTAAAATTGAGGCATTCTCCACATGAAAAACACACCGACATTGGCCAGAATAATCGTGTACACTAGTAATTGTGGACTTTGGTTGAAAACAGTGAATGGGGGCAATTTGAATAACAATGGGAATGCAAAGTACATACCAACAGAACTAGCAACGAAGAATCCGAATGGTGCCAAAAGTTGCTGGTAGCCATTTGAGCCACCACCCCCCCCTTGAAATCCACTTCTCAGACCACCACCGAGATCCCTCCATGTCGGATAACTTCTAAACCTGAATCTGTTAAACGACAAAGATTTGCTACTCTGAGTCCATTTCGGGATCATCGAAGATTTCAAAGTGGTTGCTGTGAGCCCCGTTTTTTGAAAGAAGAGAGCTGAAGGCTTCCATGACTGTAATAGACTTTTCTTCAGAACATTTGTTGTGAAAAACAGATTGCTAAGGAGAAATCGTGAGCTCATTATGGGAAGCTCACTTATGTGTCGTTAAAATGAGGCAGCTCTTGATTATGTCTCTATTCTTCTGTTTTTTTTTTATTTTTTTTGCTTACTCAACTTTGTGTTTTCTGAAAATTCTTTGGTGTTTCGAATAGATAAGATTATACTCTACACAATATGCGATTATCTCTCAATACTTCTCCGTTTCCTTCTCTAACCAATTCCATAACTTTGAGGCATTACCATCTGTTAACCCATGTCGTACGTCGTCTCTCACGTCTCCTATTTGACCCCAAGGTATGATGTATTTTCCGTTATCTTTGTAGGTCAATGTAGGTGATAACGCAGAGAACAATTCTGTATAGGCACCATAGATGGGTGGATAGAAAAACAGCTTCAAGAAAATCTTCTGTCTCAATGTTGGGTCCGTGAATAGGGCTGTGTTCAATAGTCCTGGATGTGTAGCTACAGAGACTATATTTTGCTTCAGCAGTTCTTCTGCATGCACCTCAGACCACATGTGTGACATATAGATATTTCCAACTTTGGATTGACCATAGGCTGAACCACCAGCTTTGAGCTCTTTGCTTTTGAAATTCAAGTCATCCCATTGTATACCACCATTCTTTGGCGATTGGAGATGTGAAGAAGATGATAACCAGACAATTCTTTTGAGACCGGTCTCGCTATTGATAAAAAATGCGTCGAGCTTCTTTTGTAACAAGAATGGGCCAATGACATTGGTACCAAGTTGCAACTCATACCCTTGCGCCGACTTGGACCCCTTAGGAGGATTCATTACTCCACCATTGTGAATTATTATGTTTAACTTATCCACCTTGCTCTTTATTTGATCCACAGCGGTTGCCACAGTATTCAAATCAGATAAGTCTATATATACAACTTGCAATTGACCAACAGATGACTCGCCTATCTCTCGCTTGATCTTCAATACTGCTTCTTCTCCCTTCTGAATATTTCTGACACCCAACAATACATGACAATTCTTGGATGCGAGTAATTTCGCAACTTCATATCCAAGCCCCGCGCTTGCACCTGTAACAAGAGCCACTTTACCTGATAAATCTGGGTACTCTGATGGCAAGTAAGTTGGATGAGTTGGATATAGACTCTTGTAGTAAGATGAAATGGTAAATATCAATCCAGACCCCATTGTCGGTTGTATCGATTGTTTAGTTGAAGTTGGACTATCTCACATTTGTATAAAAGCAATACTTAGCTGAACTTAAAGAAAAAAAAATTATACACCGCCAGAATGTCCAATACTTGATAAAGAGCTATATACAAACTAATAGGAACTAGTCTCTCTGTCTAAGTATTCCCACAACCTCTCACCATTGCCGTTGGTGATACTATTTCTAATATCGTCTCTCAATTCTCCAATGCAACCCCAAGGTATGATGTAAGTTCCGTTATCTTTATTTGTAAGAGATGGACTCAACAGGCCAAAAAGTTCACTGTAAGCACCATAGTAAGATTCGAATGATGTCAAGTTCACGAGCCATTGACCAAGACTAGGAAGATCTCTGCCCAACTCTGATTTAAGGTATCCTGGGTGTACTGATACACTGACCACGTTCTGTCTTTCAACTTCATCTTTATGATGCAATGGCCAGATACCGGCTAAAATACTGTCGGCGGCTTTGGACTGGCCATATTGCTCCATAATGGCTCTTGGGTTTTGATCGTACCCTATGTCATCCCAATTAATACCACCCTCCGTCGAAAAATTATGACCTACTGAAGACAGCCAAACAAGTCGTTTCAACTTATCATTATCCGGTTTCAAAAATAACGGATCGATAAATTTTTTGCAAAAGGTACGGACCAATAACATTGGTACCAAATTGTAAATCGTGACCTTGAACTGACTTGGAACCTGGACTTGGAGCCATTACACCTGCATTGTGAATGATGATATTCAACTTCTCAGCTTTTGCCAACAATTGGCCTGCTCCAGCTTTAATGGTGGTCAAATCAGCCAAGTCAAAAACAATCAAGTCTGTCTTCCCAATCGGCTTTCCCTCGTTGTCACCAAGTTCTTTCACAATTGTATTCACTGCGGCCTCGGCTTTAGACTTATTTCTGACGCCTAAGTAAACAAAGCAATTTTTTGAAATAAGTAATTTCGTAACAGCTAATCCAATTCCAGCACTAGCACCAGTAACAAATGCAACTTTGCCGGTCAAGTCTGGATAGTCCTTTGGTAAGTAAGTTGGTTTTGGGGGCCAGATATCCCTAGTGAAACTTTTAATTTTGAATAATCTGCCTGAACCCATAGTGTATCTCTTTTTCAATACTAATCAAACCAGCATGTAGTGAATCTGAAAGTCATTCACGTCTTCTGTGGGAATGGCTTCTTCTTGTGAGTTTTTATATAAAATATATCAGTTTACGCCTCTCAAGCTATTTGAATGCGAAGAGTGCAGAGCCGATATGCGAAGCGGGAATAATGGACTTTAATTTAATATCTTTCTCTAGTGCTTCAAAAGATATTGGGGCTGTCTGTCATATAAAACAAGATTGGTTCACTATAAGCAGAGAACTGGAGCTAATCAACAGAAACAATAGAAAACAGCATTCAATTGTCACAAGATGGACTCTCTTTCCTATGCCCTCAATAAGCGAACTGAATTCATATAATACTTTTTGCATGCTGTGTTAAAAAGAAGGCACTCATCAGAGCACTCTCAATGATCAGCATGAGTCAGTCTCTTTGTATAGGTAATCCCACAATCTTTCGCCATTTCCATTGGTGAAAGTTTTCCTGAGATCATCTCTCAAATCGCCTTTGTCAGTGAAATATGGGTAATCCTTTGGTAAAAAGGTTGCCTGCAAAAATCAGCAAAAAAGCATTTCAAAAGGTAGAATCATCCTGAACCTATTGTGTCTTAATCATGGTTAGATGTGCAGATGATTCGTATTAAGTCCACATATGGCCTTACTATTCATTTATTCAGACGAAACTATTGCATTTTTATATCCTTCTATCAAATAGTGGCTTATAATTCATTTGCAGTGAATAGCGCGCGACGAAAAGAACAGGCTTGTGGTTGATTGTCAAAAGAACAAGGGCGGTAAAATATTTGCACAAACTGACTTGCAGGGTCAACTGTGCTTTTCTCCCTATTAGCCCTACACGCTGATAATAACCTTGTTTAACTTACGCATACGAAATTTTATAGAACATATCTTCACCTAGATAACTGCCAAACATATAGATCACATCGTCTTACTCTAGAGTATACTGACTCATTGAAAAATGCGTCAGTGGGGATTGTTGATCAGTAAGAATCTGTATTTTCAACTAAATAACCCCACAATCTCTCACCATTGCCATTGCTTATGCTTTCTCTTACATCATCACGTAAGTCACCAACACCACCCCAAGGAACAATATAAGTACCATTGTCTTTATAAGTGAATATGGGATTCAACAGGGCATAAAGAACTGTATAAGCACCAAACACAGGTTCACTCGAGAGCTTGCGAACAAACCATACTACAGCAGCTGGGAGATGTCTAGATAAATCAGATTTAAGGACACCAGGGTGTACTGAAAGACTAACGACATTTTGAGCTTCAACCTCTTCTTTATGGTGCAGTGACCACACACCTGCTAAAATACTGTCGCATGCTTTTGATTGTCCGTAAGGTCCCACTGTTGATGAGCTCTTCTCGAAGTTCAAATCATCCCAATTGATTCCTCCTGCAGGAGACAGGATATGGATTCCCGATGAAAGCCAGACAAGTCTTTTCATATTGTCATCGTCTGGCTTTAAAAACAATGGATCGATGTACCTCTGTAAAAGAAATGGACCTATGACATTTGTAGCAAGTTGTAATTCGTGACCTTGTGCACTTTTGGAACCTGGTGGTGTTCCCAGGACCCCAGCATTGTGAATAACGATATTAATTTTCTCAGTGCTTGCTATTAATTGTTCAGCACCTGCTTTGATCGTTGTCAAATCAGACAAATCCAAGAGAATAATATCTGCATTTCCAATTGGTTGACCGTCATTGTCACCGAGCTTGTCTACTATTGTCTTAATAGCTGCTTCAGCCTTAGCCTTGTTCCTGACTCCAACATACACATGACAGTTCTTGGATATCAAAAGCTTCGTTGTAGAAAGTCCAATACCCCCACTTGCGCCTGTGATGAAGGCGACCTTCCCAGTCAAGTCTGGATAGTCATTTGGTAAAAATGTTGCCTTGGTTGGCCAAAAATCTGCTATCGAGCTTTTTATTGTGAACCATAAGCCGGACCCCATCGTTGTTAAATGTTATTTATTAATATAATATGTGTCTCTTGTTTTTGCTAGAACTCGCCTTTCAAAATACTTGTAATAGAGTTGTGTCAATGAAACAGTTGATGAATGGCATACACAGGTTATCAATTCTAATACTTGAATATCACGAGAGGCAGCCATGATATTCAATCCGAAATTAATTTTGTCACACATTTAGGTAATTAGGGGCGGTGTACATAACATAATGACTGCAGGGTTGTTTTCCATTATTTTTGTTTTCAAGTTGTTCCTATAAGTTCGATTTAAATATCAGTAATTGCTTAAAGCTGATATATGTGAGAAGCCTCTACATCCTCTCAGAAATTTCACGAAAGTAAGGCCTATGTACAGAGAAATAAAGTTGGAGGTTATTTAATAAGAGCTGGTTTCCTTGCTTAAGTAGTTCCATAATTTCTCACCATTCCCGTTGGTGATACTTTCCTTCACATCATCTCTCAATTCACCAACAACACCCCAAGGAATAATATATGCTCCATTGCTTTCAGGAGTAAGCGATGGGCTCAACAGAGCAAAAAGTGCAGAGTACGCACCATACAAAGGGTCTGCTGCTAGTTTATGCAGTACCCATTGGGTAGACGATGGAAGATCCCTACCTAATTCTGTTTTAATGAATCCAGGATGAACTGAAACACTAACGATATCAAATCTCTCTGTCTCTTCTTTGTGATGCAAAGGATAAATTCCAGCTAAGATATTGTTAGCAGCTTTTGATTGCCCGTACAGTTCCATGATCTCTTTTGGCTTCTGATCGTATCCTATATCATCCCAATTTATTCCACCATATGGCCCCAAAATATGTCCTACTGAGGAAAGCCAGACAACCCTTTGAACTTCTCATCATCTTGTTTCAAAAATAAGGGGTCAATGAGTTTCTGTAGAAGAAATGGGCCAACAACATTCGTGCCAAATTGTAACTCATAGCCTTGCACACTTTTGGATCCAGGAGGTGGGGACATTACACCTGCATTGTGGATGATTATATTCAATTCATCAGTCTTTGCCAGTAAATGCTCAGCCCCAGCTCGAATGGTGGTCAAATCAGCCAAGTCAAAGATTATAAAATCGGTCTTGCCAATTGGGTCACCGTTATTGTCTCCAATCTCCTTCAAAACTCTTTCAACTGCAGCCTCAGCTTTCGCTTTATTTCTTACACCCAAGTAGACAAAGCAATTCTTCGAAATTAGCAATTTTGTGACAGCCAATCCAATACCGGCACTGGCACCAGTAACAAGGGCCACCTTGCCACTTAAGTCTGGGTAATCATTCGGTAAAAAGCTGGGTTTTGGAGGGCAGACATCCCTTCCAAAGCTTTTCAATGAAAATATTCTACCAGAGCCCATAACAGCTGTTAATTTGCATAAATTAGATTTGAACTTATCAGATAAAGTAACAGTTTGCTGAGTAATTAGTTATTCTTTCATCACTCGTCTCATATATGAGATATCTATTTTATTCGAAGGCAAAAAAATCTCCGCAAAAAGAAGGGCGTAAACGAGATAATCGCTTCTACTGATGATATATTTACGAGAACGAGGGTATCACGGCATTGCAGATGTTGTGAAATTTAAATTTCTACAGGAGCTCAATTTACAATATCGGAGCTAAATGACTTAGACTCAGGGTATGAAGTCCTGTATGAAGACGATACCGCAAGTTGAAGTTTTAACTGTCAAAACTACTAACCTCACGACACCACTGGAAAAAAATGTATCGAATTAGACCAAAAATAACTCTCTCTTTACTTAAGTAGTCCCAAAGCCTCTCATCATTTCTATTGGTGGAACTCTCTTTGACGTCAATTCTCAATTGACTTACGCAGCCCCAAGAGTTGATATAAGCACCGTTATCTTTATTGGTCAAGGCTGGGCTCAACAGACCATATACCTCAGTGTATGCTTCATAGTAAGTGCCATGTAAAGGTTTGTTCATGATCCACTTCTGAGCAGAGAACTCTCTACCCAACTCCCACTTGAGAATACCTGGATGGACAGAGATACAGACAATTATTACCACATGGTGGAGCAGTGAGATGCCCTACCGAGGAAAGCTATACAAGTATTTTCATTTCATCATCATCAGGCTTCAAGAAAAGGGGATAGGTGAGCTTTTGCAATAAGAAGGGAGCTATGACGTTTGTACCAAACTGTAGACCATGGCCCTGTACTGCCTTCGCGTCAGGCATCCTAGACAGCACGCCGGCATTGTGAATAACGTTGCTCAACTTGTCTGCTTTTTGAAGTAACTAATCAGCCGCCGGTCTGATTGTGGATAAATCTGCCAAGTCGGGGACAACAAAATCGGTCTTACCAACTGGACGCCCCTCATTATCACCAAGTTCTTTCAAAATCGTTTTGACTGCAATCTCGGCCCTAATCTTATTTTTGACACCTGAATGAACGTAACACTTTTTCAAAATTAACAACTTTTGTGACGGCCAATCCAATTCCAGCGCTCGCACCAGTAACAAATGTAATTCTACCGGGGATAATCCTTCGGAAGATAAGTTCGATTTGGTGGCTTGACGTCCTTCAGGGTACTTGTCACTCTGAATATTATTCCAGATCCCATAAGTTACTTCGATTTGTAATACAAAATTCCATTTCAAGCGAGCGAGAAAATGGTCAGCTTTCATTAGGGATCAACCAAATATACTTTCGTCTCCAGCGAGTCGCGAGAATGGTGAAGTCGTGATCTCTAATTTCGGTGACGTTGAATAATTTGTCAGGGCACTTATCCGGTGATATGTGATTGCCCCACAGATTAATGACAGGTTGAGCGCTAGGGAGGCAATTAACAGGACACTACCCATGTATCTTTCATAATATGAAAGAGCGAAAATCTATTTGAAAATATTGAGCCTCGAAGTCTATATAAAGCAGGCACGTGAAACAAAAATAACATTCTTTGAGACTGGGCTCAGTATGAGCTGGTCTCTCTTACAAGATACTCCCACAATTTTTCTCCATTGCCATTTGTGATACTTTCTTTGACATCATCTCTTAATTCCCCTACGCTGCCCCAAGGAACTATATATGCACCGTTATCCTCGTGGGTCAATGATGAACTCAACAGGCCATAGAGCTCAGTGTAAGCTCCGTAGTAACAATCATAACAAATCCTGCTATATACCCAGTTCAGTAATGCAGGAAGATCTCTACCCAACTCCGACCTTAGATAACCTGGATGGGCTGAAACGCAGACGATGTTTTGTGATTTCACCGCTTCCTTATGGTGCAATGGCCAGACACCAGCTAATATACTGTCGCATGCCTTTGACAGTCCATACAGCTCCATGGTTGCATTGGGGTTTTTGTCGTATCCCAAATCATCCCAATTGATTCCGCCCAATGGAGAAGAGAGGTGCGCGGCAGATGAAACCCAAACAAGCCTTTTCATTCCATCATCATTCGGCTTCAAAAATAAAGGATCGATGAGCCTTTGTAATAGAAATGGGGCAACAACATTAGTACCAAATTGTAAGTCATAGCCCTGGACTGATTTAGAGCCCGGTGGAGGTGCCATGACAGCTGCATTGTGGATAATGATGTTCAATTTGTTTGCTTTTTGCAACAACTGATCTGCTCCCGGTTTGATAGTTGACAAATCTGCCAAGTCGAAAGTGATGAAGTCTGTCTTTCCAATTGGATGCCCCTCGTTATCCCCAAGTTCTTCTAAAACGGTCTTGATAGCAGCTTCGGCTTTAATTCCGCTCCTAACGCCCAAATAAACGAAACAATTTTTTGAAATTAATAATTTTGTAACTGCCAACCCAATCCCAGCACTCGCACCAGTGACAAATGCAACCTTACCAGTTAGATCTGGATAATCATTAGGTAAGAAAGCTGGCGTTGGAGGTTTTAAATCTCTTGAGTAACTCTTTAGTTTGAATAGCGTGCCAGATCCCATAACTGCAATTTAATTATAGTTTGAAATTCAGAAAAAAGATTGAGCGCACTGAAGATACTTATAGAGCATTTTTCACTCGTTTTCAGCCATTGCGAACATGAGTCCCGAATTTAGAAAGTGAAGTTTAAAGTGGCTTGAATCATTTTCCAGAGCACGTATCTGAATGCATCTGTTCACATTTTAGAATATTACAGTCATCGGCCAAGCAGGGTGATCAACTACTGGATAAGGAATGGCATTTATCATAATATTGAGCTTAATCCAACATCGCGTAAAAGCGACATCAGTAAGAACTGGTCTCTTTACTTAAGTAGTCCCAAAGCCTTTCACCATTTCCGTTGGTGAAGCTTTCTCTGACATCATCTCTCAAATCACCCATACAACCCCATGGAATGATATAAGCACCGTTATCCTTATTGGTCAAGAGTGGACTTAACAGACCATATAATTCGGTGTAAGCTCCATAGTATGAGTCAAATGAAATTTTGCTTACGATCCATTTGTTTAGTGCTGGAAGATCTCTACTCAATTCTGACCTAAGGTAACCAGGATGAGCTGAAACACAAACAATATTTTGTGCTTCCACTTGTTCTTTATAATGCAATGGCCAGACGCCAGCTAATATACTGTCACAAGCCTTTGACAGTCCGTACAGTTCCCAAGTAGCCTTAGGTTTTTTGTCGTACCCTATATCATCCCAATTAATACCCCCTGTTGGAGCAGTGATATGTGCTGCTGAGGAAACCCAAACAAGTCGTTTCAATCCATCGCTGTCTGGTTTCAAAAAAAGGGGGTCGATGAACTTCTGTAAAAGGAACGGAGCCATGACATTGGTTCCGAACTGTAAGTCATGTCCTTGAGCTGTCTTGGAGCCAGGTGGAGGAGCCATAACAGCGGCATTGTGGATAATGATGTTCAATTTGTTTGCCTTTTGTAACAAATGGTCAGCTCCGGACTTGACTGTGGACAAGTCTGCCAAATCGAAGATGATAAAGTCTGTTTTTCCTATTGGACGCCCTTCATTATCTCCAAGTTCTTCCAAAATGGTCTTGATTGCAGCCTCTGCTTTACTTCTGTTTCTGACACCTAAATAGACAAAACAATTCTGTGAGATCAATAACTTGGTAACTGCCAACCCAATTCCTGCGCTCGCACCAGTGACAAATGCCACTTTACCACTTAAATCCGGATAGTCTTTTGGCAAATAACCTGGCTTTGGGGGACAAAAGTCCCTTGCAAAACTTTTCAAAAAAAACACTCTCCCTGATCCCATAGCTGTTGTTTTGCAGTTGAAGTTTCCTAAAGAGCTACGAAGCGTTAACAATAATGTAATCGGATTCCTTTTTGCGGCTGTTAATTTTGGCTCGAGACCACTAACGGTTTTTATATGCATCCATCAAAATCCTTTTTCATATTCTTCAAATCGGGATCCAATAAGAACGGTGATAGTGGATTTAATGAACTATAACTACGGTGGCGTTGACACAACCATCGTACAGCATATCTAGTGATTTCTATTCGCCTTCCGGGGTAATTACTCAATTAATACTCAGAGATAAGAAAGCGCTTGAGAGGAAGATCATCATGTAGTTCTTTGAACGTCAAGAACAAAATTTGATACAAAAGAAAATAAAAGCCTCGATTTCCACGATAAGTGCTCAAACTGATAATTCGCAAGAGCCGGAGGTGCAAAAAGCGAGTCTATCAGCTTGGATTACTCAGAATTTGCCTCTCAAATCCCCTAGTGTTACCACAAATAACCATTTGAGACTTTGTGGATGACATCTGAAGCATTTTATTTACAGCATCATGGAGTGTTGACTAATTAAGAAAAAACTAATTCTATATTATATAGTTGGGACACCTGAAAAGGTTGAGCTGGGAGTAAACACTTTAAATAAAACAAAAAAAATAAAACATAAATTCAAAAGTGAGTGAAGTGGTGGGGAACTTGATTGAGACAGAAAATTAATAAGAACTAGTTTCTTTGACAAGGTAGTCCCATAATTTTTCACCATTACCGTTTGTAATACTTTCTTTGACATCATGCCTTAGCTCACCTTTGCATCCCCATGGAATGATGTAAGCACCGTTGTCTTTATATGTGAGAGTCGGATTGAGCAGTGCATAAAGCTCAGTGTAAGCACCATAATAACATTCATGAGACAATTTATCAGTAATCCACAGTTGAGACGAGGAAAAGCTTCTTGTTAACTCTGATTTTAACACACCTGGATGAGCAGAGACACTAACGATATTTTGAGCTTTGACTTTTTCCTGATGGTGGTTTGCCCAAACACCGGCTAATATACTATTTGCAGCCTTGGTTTGCCCATACAGCTCAATTAGCGCACCTGGACTCTTTGTGTAGTTCAAGTCTTCCCAATTGATTCCTCCTGGTTTACTAAAGTTATGCCCGACCGATGAGAGCCAAACAAGTCTTTTTAATTTGTCTTGGTCTGGTTTCAAAAATAAGGGATCGAGGTACCTTTGTAAAAGAAATGGAGCAAGAACGTTTGTTCCGAGTTGCAAATTATAACCTTGAACTGTTTTGGAACCAGCAGGTGGCATCATCACACCTGCGTTGTGAATAATAATATGCAACTTTTCTGTTTTGGCCAAAAGCTGTCCCACAGCATCTTTAATAGTTGTCAAATCTGCCAAATCAAAAATCAACAACTCAGTTGTACCAATTGGGTCACCATGGTTATCTCCGAGCTCCTTCAAGACCTTTTTAACTGCAGCTTCAGCTTTGGTTTTATTTCGAACTCCCAAGATAACATGACAGTTTTTTGAAAGTAATAACTTTGTAACTTCCAAACCGATTCCAGCACTTGCACCAGTCACAAGAGCAACTTTGCCCGTTAGATCAGGATAGTCTTTTGGTAAGTAAGTTGGTTTGGGTGGTTTGAGGTCTCTTAAGAAACTTTTGAGTTTGAAAATTGTGCCAGATCCCATCTGTTTTGTTGTGTGATTAGACAGTGTTGATTTTGAACATGGTTCCCAGCCTAATGAGAGAAACCACTAACAATATATACTAATTCTATCTCCCTTAAATCCTCGATCACCACCATCTAATTGATCCCATTTAACCGTGTACTGGATCGGAATCACATTGTTTCCATAAAAAATGAAGAAAAAAAATCAGCATCCGAGCCGGATTATACTAACTCACAGAGCTGTGATTGATCATGTGAACAAGTGATTACACAGCTACACTCAGCTCGTATGAATCATCTTGTATATTCATAATCAAAAATACAGGGAAAGACTACGCTTTTGCAACATGATCCCTTTCATTTAAGGGTCGAGTTTTTTTATTATTGTTAACTATAAATCAAAGCTAGCTTTCACACCGAGCCTTATTCAGCCGTTTGTGAAGAAGCGAAGCAGAGAAAAACAGAATGTGAAGAGGTGGGAGAAAAAAAACACACAAGGCCAAAAAAAAAATCTTACAGTAGAGAAACTGACTTGACTGTCTAGACAAAGTACTAGTTGGGAGCAATCAAATCCATTAAAATCAAGCAATGGCTTTCTTACAACAAATATTACCAAAGGTATGTTTACGAGTGCTGGCTCTCACATAATAAAGATAGACTTTTCAACTAACAATGAATAGAAATTTCTTGGGTTCATTCCATTATATGTCGGTGTCGAGCTTGTCTTAGGGATCAGTATCTTGAATAAGATCAGTGGATTCTACGGGATGCTCTCTCTTTTCACAGGTCATCCTCTTGATTTTTTCCAATGTTTATACTACTTGTTTTCGATCTTGGTGACACCGTTTTACGTCTTGTTTTTGAAAAATATGACCATCACACTACCAAACAGTCCCGTTAGATTCAAAAATTCCACAATCAACAAAGTTTCCTTTTTGGCAGTGTTGTACAGCATAGACACGATACTCAGCTTATTGTTCACTGCCTACTTTTCGTGGTTCTGGTTTAGTGGGACTGCTGAAGCTCAAGATTCTGATGTTGCTGATTCCATTGCGGATGACATCGTCAAGCCAGATGAAACTCCTGATTTGTATAAGAAAAGAGAGCTTGCCATACTGACAGCTACACTAGTGGCTAAGGCAGTTGATGAATCGTTCATCTCCTCCACTAGCGGTGGTGCATCCGAATCGGCTTCACAAACATATGAACAATTCTTCACAATCTCAAGTATATTAGCTGTGAGTGTGACGAGAATTTACTTTTCTTTGATCATGTTATCTTTTGCCCAGACTTTGATTAAGGCAGCTAAGTACAACTCGGTCAACGGTGAAGAAAACGAGGATATGACTACCGATTTCCTCAACCAAAATCTATTCCAGCGAAAGCTTCGTGATTTGGAGATTAGGGCTGGCAATTATTTGAAACATGTTTTTAATCAATAAATACACCATCTACGACAGGCGGTTTTGCATCAAGGGTCCAAATAGATCTTGTCTTTTGTATACTTTGTTTCCAATGTGTTTTGAGATGAGACACAACGAGCATCTGCTCATCGGATCTGTCACGTGTAAATACTTTTTCTTTTCGCACAACAAAATAAAATAATCTGAATCAAAATGTAAACAAACAATAAACAAGCAAAAAAACACTTAAAACAGCTAAAAGTCTCTTAGAATTTGCATTCAGTTTTAATCAACTTTAATTTCAAAAGTGACCCATCGCAAAAGAATAATGGACTCTAAAGAATATTTGGAGCTGGGTATGTTCACCTTTTTATTCGCCATGTCCTGCCCTTTTGTTTTTCCTGCCACGATTTACTAATAACCGTTATCTAATAGATTTTGATCCAAAAAGCTTGAAAGTGGCACAACTTCGTAATTTGTTTGTTGAGCATGACATTTCGTATCCTTCTTCTGCTAAGAAGACGGAATTGGTTGAGATATTCAACCGTGAAATCAAGCCAAACGCTGTAAATCTTTTGAAGGAGCTGAACGACGTTACCGCCGATGGCACTGGAATAGTGAACGTTTCCAAAAAATCTACCGCTGTCTATGAAGAGTCAGATGATAACATCCAACTCACATCAGAGACGGAAAAAGACGTCAAACCGAAAAAAAAGAAGGCAAAGGATGCCACTGACAAAGTTTCCAAAAAGCCTAAAAAGAAGTTGGAAAGCTTAGATGAGAAGAACGTTGAGGTCATCGTTGAAAAGATTGAAAGAAAAAAGTTGAAGAAAATGAAACCACCTCCAGTTTCAGACAGTGAAGCAGACACTACTGATGAAACTCATTTTTCTAATAAAAATGTTTTCCAAAGGGCCTCATTGTCGCCCCAATCAAAGAAAAACACACCTATAAAGTCACAGTTAGAGTCATCTTTCAACAAAAAAGAGGCAAGCCCTGGAACATCAGATCTGTCAGCGTCCACCCCAGAACCCGTTATTCCAAAGAAGCGTTCGAAGCACCATACGACGGAGACTGAAGAACCTGAAAAGAAAAAATCCGTCAAATCTCCAAAAGCTGAACCCAAATCAGCAAAGAAATCCAAGGTTCCCTCTCAGAAAAAATTCGAAGAGGGTGCCGATGTATTCAAGTCAGCCACTCCATCTGAGAAAACACCAACTAAAGCAAAAGGCAAGAAGGTCATATCGCCAAAAGCCGATCAATCCTTTCTGTCCATCGCTGACGAATCATTCAAATCACTGGCGTCAGACTCTGATGTCAGTAAACTTGAAGAATTGACAACTGCTGCCGCTTCTCCACTCACCACATCAGCTTCCAGGTTGAAAGACTTTATTTCTGTATCACCGAAGTTTGCCCAGCAGCTTGGAAAGAATATAATCAAGAGCCCATTTCCCACTAAAAATGAACATCTCTCTAGTACACCGAAAGGACCTAAAAAGCAGTTGGGATTTGTGGATCAGGTAAATGACGAGAAAGTTGAGATGACGATCATCACACCTTCGATAGAGGATGAAGAGGAAGAGCTTAAAAAGTTACAGGAAGAAATGTCCATACACTTAGAGGAAAGTTCTGAGAAGGTTGACAAGGTACAGGATCAAATTGATATTGAAGAAGCCAATGAAGTCGTCGAAGATGCGTTTAGGGTACTCTTCTTGAGGTTAATGTCTGGTATCTTTTGTGCCTCATTTATTATCCTTTCATTAATATTTGCGATCTGGTACTTAGATCAGAAGCAAAAAACTGGATTCTGTGGCAATGAGGTTCACGAAAGAACATTCAACGTTGAAAATTATGATGAGTTCGATCTTGAGGGCTTCTTATCCGATCGTTTTGCTCCTAGTTGCTCTGAGTGTCCAGAGCATGGTATCTGTGGCACATACTTACAATTGCGTTGTGAAGAAGATTATCTTGTTTCTCATCCTTGGTATTCCTTTGGTGGTCTATTACCAATTGCTGCCGATTGTGTTCCTGACAAAGTTAAGCAGCAAAGAATTGATGATATGGTCAGTTATACCTTGGACGTTTTGAGACATCGTAATGCAGAAAATTGTGGGAAAAATTCGGATGATGAAGCCGGTTTGGCTACTAACGAAATTCATGATTTACTTTTGGGATCACAAGACAATCAATTATCAAAGGAAAAATTTGAAGAATTATGGGCTAAAGTTTTGGAAGATTTACAAAGCGAGCCAGAAATTACTGTAAGGCAGGTTTTATCTTTTCTTTGAAGGTTTGGGATTGATAAGGATTACTGTGACACCTTGTTTATGGTGCTATTTTCAATCGCCCTCCCAACCTGAAAAATTGATTTGCATCAAACAACGATTTACTAACAATGTCATTTTATAGTTACGATTCAAAGAAAGTCACCATAGACAAGACGAAAATACAACCGAGAACGAATCACAAGACAAAGACCAAATTCTTCGCTCGTCGTCCAGGGCCAAGTTCAGTTTTAAGTGCAGATTTGAAGAAGTCATTCTCTACCAATTAGAGAGATTTAAGTTTGTAATAATTGGTTTCTTAACCGTTGTATTTGCATCCATAATTGCTAAATTGAAGTATCATTCATACGTTCAAAACAGAGAGAGGATTGACAAGTTGACCGGATTGATAACGAAGAAATTAATTCAACAGAATAAAATTGCATCTAGGGATAATACTGGCTTGACTAGAGATTATCTTGCATTAGTTCAATTGCGTGATATTTTGATAGATGATGTCAACAAAAACAAGTCGCAATTATGGAACCAGGTGGTCAAGAAAGTGAATAAGAATTCGAACGTTGAAGAGAGAACGATTGAAGTTGGTGGTGAGATTATCAAGATCTGGAAATGGATAGGGGTCGATATTGATGAAAATGAACTATGATCGAACGAACGAACGAAAAAAAAAAAAAGATAACTAAAACAAAAAAAATTGTAACTTTGACTGGAATAAATAGTCTTTAATAGAAATAGAACTTTAGTTTCTTATCGAAAAGAGGTGGTTTCCCAAATGTTGATACCATATACAGTATGATGATAAACACTTTCCTGAGGAGGTTTCACTCCAATATACTGGTTCGAAATAAGACCGCTTTGATCACAGGTGGATCAAAAGGTATAGGATATTCGATAGCACAAAGATTGAGCTCGAATGGATATAACTGCATCTTGCTCGCTCGAGATGAGCAGAAGTTGGCCAGCAATGTTGAGCAGCTATCCAATGTGAATGATCAACTACGACACAGTTATATTAAATATGATCTTTCCAAAGATTTACATGGTGTTGAAAAAATGATCAACGCGTATTTCGATAAGAAAAATGATAAGTCAATTGACGTATTGGTGAATTGTGCAGGCACATCGCAGACCTCTGTACTACCGTTGACATCTGTGGACAAGATCCAGGAGATTGTGAACACGAACTTGGTCCTGCTGATGGTGTTGTCGAAATTTGTCTCACGGAAGTTGATCAGTATGAAGAAACCAGGACAGGTAATCAACATCTCTTCCATTTTGCTGTTGGACAAGTATAACAAGATCAAAGGCACTTCAGTGTATGCAGCAACAAAGATCGCATTGGTCGGGTTCACCAAGAAGTTGGCGGAAGAGTTGCAAGACAGGCAGATATATTCCAATGTCATCTTACCATCATTGATAAGGGATACAGAGATTGGGCAGAGTGTCAACTTGGAAGAGTTTGAGGAATTGGGGATCGCGTACGTGACTCGAGAGCAAGTGTGTGATGCTGTAGTTCAGATCCTTGAAGACGGTCTGAACGGGCGTGTTGTTGAATTGTGAATTGTGTGTCTGAATAGTTAGTTATTGTACTGTCCACTGCGAAGTCGGTCCGAGTCCGGGTAAGTTTTGTATATCTTCCTCTCTCTTTAAAAAGAGAAAATGAAAATTTTTTTTTTTTTTTTTATAAAAAAGTAGAAAATTACAAACTCTTTTTGATAACAACCAACTAATCAAACATCCAAACAAGTCTCAATCAACATGTTAATTTTCAAAGATATTGTCTCAAACGACGAATTATTGTCAGACGCTTATGACGTCAAATTAGTCGATGGTGCCATCTACGAAGCTGAATGTCAAATGGTCACTGTCAGTGGTGGTGATGTCGACATTGGAGCTAACCCATCTGCTGAAGAAGCCGAAGAAGCTCTTGAAGAAGGTGCTGAACAAGTCAACAACGTTGTTTATTCGTTCAGATTACAACAAACTTCATTCGACAAGAAGTCTTTCCTTGTCTACATCAAAGGTTACATGAAGAGAGTCAAGGCTTACTTACAAGAAAACAACCCAGATGAAGTTGAAGCTTTTGAAAAAGGTGCTACCGCTTACGTCAAAAAAGTTGTCGGCTCATTCAAAGACTGGGACTTCTACACCGGTGAATCAATGGACCCAGATGGAATGGTTGTCTTGTTGAACTACCGTGAAGATGGTACCACCCCATTCGTTGCCATCTGGAAACATGGTGTTACTGAAGAAAAAATCTAAAAAAAATATTTAACATCATTTTTATCTCTACATTTACTTTTATTATTCCAACGATAAAGTTTTTAAGTGTTTAGTTCTTTATATTATCAAAAACAAAAACTTGTTTAATTCAACCTTTCTAGCATTAACGAATTTACCCCTGTAAATTATGATGATGGAGTAATTATCATCAAATGGTTCTCCAAGCTTACCTCACTTTTCACATATTTACAAATCTTGACATCGTACCCTTGTTGCAACATTGCATATCTTCTACTCTCATCAATAACTCTCCTAGCCTTGAGCCCAATTGCCAACCTTTGATCATAATCAAACCCTGTAAAATGCTCATTGGACGCAACTCCATCCCTCTTACCGCATGTAGCCCACGATGATAATTTGATGAGATAGTTTTCAAATTCAAACTTATAAATGCCAAATTTGTCTAAGTATTTTCTTGAATCTTGGAGTAATTGATCATAGATACAACAATGTCTACAACACATCAGTATCACAATCTTACCACGTGGTTGTTGTTCATTTCCATTTTTGAACAATTTTGAATTCAAACAACATCTCAACGTCAAATCAGTTGCAACACCACATATATGCTTGGATATCGCAAACATCTCCAGTGATTTGTTCTCCACCGCCATGGTCTTATCCAATGCCAAATCTTTGATGTCTATCTTGTGTCTTTGTACATGGGTTTTGTAATCCAGCTCTGACATATCCAGATGAGTCTCTTTATAATCTTTGTAAAATTTGGTATCGTATTTCAATCTCGGTGACTGTCTATCAATGAGCAAATAGTCAGGAAATGCACCATGCGAATTCATATACTTGTTCACGTATCTGCTCAACTCCAGCTTTCCACATCCAAACTCTATTATCACAGCCTTTTCGTCTCTGTCGAGGATGCCGGTTTTCGCCAAGTGTGATATTATCGATGATTGTTGTATGATATGTTTCTGGTTTGACAATTCTTGAAACCTTGCCTTCAACAGGTCCTCTTCATCGAATTGATCTTCCAATAATAGTTCGGTATGGATAAGCTCTTCATATTTAGCTTCAAGCTCATTTATGAATTTGACAAACTCATCCTTGTGATCTTGTAATAAAACCTTCTTCACCTCATCTCCATCAACTGTGGTATTCCAGTTCAAATTTTCTTCGAAACAAGGCTCACGGATCAAACTTTCCTTAGCAGCATTACACTTCTTCAAATGCTTCGACAAGTTCTTCAACCACACTGAGTGGCTCGGATCCTTAGGACATGAGACTCGGTCTTTTGAAGTCTCACTCGAATGCTCTGCACAAAATTTCGAATCTGAACGACGGGTCATCGCACAGTTTCTCTGCTTCTGAGTGAGAAAAAACTCACATTGTAACCTTCCAGGTGCATCTGGATCGAGCTTTCTTCTCTTTTGCACTGGCGATATAGCGTCTATAGCGCTTGTCGGTATACTCATCTCGAAAACTCACAGCTATCTATGTTTTTATCTACAGATCTTGATTTAAAAAAAAAATATCCTGAAAGAAAAAAAACTTTTATAATCGAGGCCCTCATTCCTGATACACATATTGACAGGGAATACCTAACAATAATGAGTAAAGAGCTTTTAATAAATCTCCCACAGTTCCCCACCCAACCGGTGCTAGTATCATTTTTCACCCAAGTGAAGAACAGCGCTGAGGTCAAATCACAGTTAGTCCTGGGAAATTCACAGTACGATTACAGTTTTATCAATGCTTCGATGATCTTGACGTTGGAGCAATTATTGGCCAGTGTATACAAGACATTGACCGATGTGGAGAACGGGGGGATGAAATCTAAGACGATAAATAGCGAGTTGATATTGAATTTGTCACCTTTCACTGGGATCATGGATAGTTTCAAAAAAATCGGGATTACCGATAAGACAGATAGTCTCATACTGGTGAGGTTTTTGAAAAAAGAAGAAGATGCTGAAAAGTTGGTACAGAACTTACAGGACATAGTTGATGGTGAACTGGTGGCAATAAGTGATGAACAGCTAAGTGCGGTAAGTGACTTTAAAGCTATAAAAAAAGTGTTCAAATTGGGACTGTTGAAAGATGATAGAGCACAATTGAGTAGAATTATAATAGGTATAACACAGTTAAAATGATTTGGTTTTTTCCTGTTGAATAAAACAATCTAACCCAGTAAACAGCTCTTCTAAACTTCTCTTGAAGAAGTGGTCTAAATCATATCCACCAGCTCTAAATTGGTCATCTTTTTCAACCATATCGATATAGATTGGATCATAGTAATCTTTTTGGTTATAGTTGAAAGTTTCCTTTGAGATGGAGTCACCATTGAAAGGGGTGAATGGAACCAATTTAGGTTCCTCTATAGGTGTCTTGTTTGACAAATTTTGCAATTGCAAATTCTGTTGGTCTTGTAAGTCTTTCAACTGCTTTCTCCGTATTGAAGTTTTCTTCAACAAAGACAGCTTGGCGTTCGTTATAATATCATCCGAATCCAGTTTGGATTGCGATAACAGGTTCAACACTTCTTGTTTGGACAATTGTTCCAATTTCAATTCTTCTTCCTTTAACTCTTTTTGTAATTTCCATTTGGTCATCTTAAATTGCTTCTCCATGTTTTGCTTAGTTATATAATCTTGATATTCTTTTGAAACTCTATCTTTGTTCTCCTTTATTGCGTCCTTGTTCATTAATTCGTAATCATTCAATTGACTTAAAGTCTTCTCAACGTCTATATCGTTAGTCAAATTATAAATCATATTTTCCACTTGTTCTAAATATTCGTTATACCGTTCCAAATCATCAAACTCTTCCTCCTTTTTGTTATACACATCTAGCACTTTTCTCCTTATATCAGTCTCCTTCTCTATTGTCAAATCCTCAAAAATCTGTTTTTTGAATCTGTTCTTCCTCAACACTTTATTACAATTGGGATATGGACACTTGGTTGGACCCATGGAGAAGATACGATCCACACAACTTTCACAGATCTTATGATAACATTCCGGGTTGATTAAAAAGATCATGGTTGGTGAAAGGTATTTGTCTGTCTTACAAATCGGGCACATATCCCTTGATCTGTCATCAAGATCCATGGCCAGAGATGATGAAGGTACCGGAACAGATGGTTGTGCCACTGCTGTACTAGCCTGTGCCGTTGAAGAGTCCATATTGTGTATTGTTTGTTCTTGTATGTAGTTTGACTCTTCTTCTGTCTGGATTGATTTGGCAAGAGCTTTTTTCTTAATAAAGATGGCCACCCACCCAGCCATAAACGGATATCTCCCAATATGGCAGTTTCCCGGTGTTCCATCTATTTATTTTCCATTTTTTCTTCTCGTTTTGTTCGACAAAAATGACCGGGACAAGAAAGAAGTCTCGAGAAACAAAGATTCTTGTTGATTGATTACATATCTTGTATCTGTCTACATACCACTAGATATCTACAATACTCCACGACATAGACATGATGATTGCTCAATTAGCCCGTACCTCGATCTTGAAAAGATCATATGCCACAATATCTACTCCAGCTGCCACCACCACGGTAAAAGTCAAGAAAGGTTCCAATTTAAAAGGAGGATTTGTCGGATTCCTCCTCGGTGTAACAATAACAGGTTTTGGCTCATATTACTACTTGGTAGACGAATACAAGAACTCGAGCAATGCCGTTGTCGCTGATGTCGTCTCGTTACAAAGATCAATTAGAAATTTGGAAAGCCATGTCAGATCCTTAGAAGATGCTGGCAAGAAATAAATTTGAAACAAAGATCGACACATTTGACCTCATTTCTCAATTCGAACTCAGATCATACTTGTTACTTCCATTCATCATTATAGTCATCATCATCATTATCATCACACACCCTCTATCATATTTTTCCCTGATCTCATATTGGTCATGTATTTCTGTCAATTGTGCCGATGACATTCTTCCTTTTTTTTTTACTCCTTGTTCGATTCATCTAACCGTTCCCAATTATTTTGATACTCAGTGGAGTTGAAAAGGGCCGATTCTTTCTCATAGCGTGTATCGGAGGGTGGAAAGTCTTTCTATATACACCTTTCCCTCACATATATCTTTGTTTTGATTAACTCTAATACATGATTTCGAGAACTTATTTATTTTACTTATTTATTTATACACCAGCTTTCTTATATTTATAAAGATAGACGTTTGAATTGTTGTTGTCACTTCCACTTGAATTGTCCATTGCCTAATACCTCCATTCTCTTCCTGTACATACCTTAAAGCAGACCATTGACGGCTATTGGAGGAGAGAAACACCATTAGCGTACAAGATCAGTCACCTCACTAATGATCAAACAGTGTTGGTGTTTGGCCTGCTGATTGGCATTCAGAGCAACAAATAATAAGAGGGGCTCATCTCGAAGTCACTGTTGCCTACATTTTACTGCGATTTATCCAACGAGAAGAGTTCCTGACCCATTGAACTGGTTCGGAAGCTTGTTCTGGTTGTTACATGAATTTTTTTGTCGCAAAGCTTCGATTACCTCTTGGAGCTTATAAAGATCCATGCAGAATTTCAGATGGTGCCATTGACTTTTCAGATTCAGCTATGTGACCTTTGTAGGTTAACTTTTCTTCTTGTAATCGATCTCGTGTACTGCAGGGGGATTTGGTACGCTAACAAAAAACGAAAAAAAAAAAGACAACAGACAGAACAGGAAACCTAAGCAGCGGAGTCGAATCTAGGAGAGCAAGCTAGAAACCCTATGGAGGAGGATACTATAGACGAAAACCCTTGGACAAGTGAGGAGGTAGATGTGCCCAGCATCCAGCATGGCCCACTGGTGGAATTGTTAGAAAATGATGCCGATCTCGACAATAACATATGGAAAGAGAAAAGTGAAAAAGGTGGCCAGGATAATGTGATTGTACCCAGTGACGATACAGAAGAAGAACCACAAGCCATCCTTTCGGGGGTGGCGATTGATGAAGCTGACATTGGAAAATTCAGCCTGAATAGCCAAGAATATCCGGAGTCATCCGAGCAAATTGGACTCGATCCAAGTCCTCGAGATGACCATGATGAACTTGATCATGATGACGATGATGACGAATTTGGACCATTTGGAGAGCAATCAATGGAACTACCTAAATTTAATGGCTCCCTTATAGAGATCATGGAATCCATAATTCCTGACCAGGTACGGCATGCCGATGACGTGGGTGAAGGCGTCAAGTATAAGAGCGACCTATACACCACGTTGACTTCATACAATAGACAATACAAAGGACAGATACAAAACGATTACAACAGGATGAACTATTGGAATGATAGAAGTGCCACAAATGCCAGATTGGTCGAGGTGGTGAAGCACTGGATCGAGTTGGAACATGGGGTGGATTTCAAGTCAGGTGAAGAAGAGCTGCGAATTGTGAAACCAAACAGAAATGCAATTTTCAAGTGGTCTAGTGATGTTAATCAACATCAGCAGGGCACCAGCAAAAAATTGCATGAGAACAGGAGTCATCAGGATAAATTGCTAAAGATTGTTATGGGTGAAGTTTTGAGGTTGATCAGCGAACAGAATAAGAAAGAGCACGAGTTGCTGGTACAAAAGAGGAAACAGTTACAGCAACTGATTCTGAAAAAGAAGAAATTACCATGTGAATCCAGCGCTATAAATATTCAAACGACACCATCTTCACCACCTAGCTCGCTGAACAAGAAGAAGTTTTCGATCGGGACATTTTTCAAGTTTGGTAAGAAGTCAACCATCTCCAAAGATCATATAAGCTCGGCATCGATGACACCTGAGCCTGAATGGGCTGTGAAAGTGGAACAATTGCCGCAGCAACAACAGCAGCAACAAGAAGAAGAAGAAGATTTGGCTGCTGAGTTTGCGAAGAGCAGAGGCAAAGTGGATCTTACTGATGATGATGACGATGAAGACAATAATGGGGAAATGAGTTTTGCTTATAACAATTTGATCGAGCAAGACATGTTTGGTGATTATAATGAAGGAGATGACGATGGAGAAAATGATGACGAAGGGAGCGCTACATCTGATAGAGATTCAGCTGTATTTTTTGATAACCACTCACATCCGAGTATCTTATCCCTACCACGGTCTCAACTCGGCTCAGGTATTGAAACACGCAAGATCGATGATAATGTGTCAGCACTATCTTCTGAAGTCTTGCTGAACCGAGTTTATTCACCATCGCCACTGCTGCAAGGTGCATCCGACACTGACCCTAGACCAAATAATTTTGATGATAGCCATGATAATTACGACAAGGATGATAGTGAAAGTGAAAGTGATGACGACTTTTCCGGGTTTGTATCATCTCCATCTATGTATCCTGCACCACCATTACAACAACAACAACAAGACCAAGACCTGATACCGAAGATGCAACTGACGATTTTTAATGGTACATCACGAAGTAGACCATCATTGCAGGACATCAATTCAAGTGACAGGGATACTCTATCCCAAAGTGATGAGATCAGCGATACCAATGACGATGATGATGATGATAGTGATGAATTTGAAGAGTTTGTCAGATCTCCATCACCACCGAGTCTTTCAGTCCTGGGTATATTACAACCTATGAACGTTCACACGAGATCATCACCACCATTACCAATACTGGTGGAAAAATCAGTTGATCGAAATTCAGAGCCTGGACAAAGCGGGGAACAAGTGTCGCTGATGCCTGTCTCGGAAAACACAGACGTCAAATATGGAGACAATAGTGAGATGTTGATCGATCTATGATGTGTATCTTCTAGTAGAAGTAAAGAAGTATATAGATCCGATAAAATGGGTAAAAGAGGCTGCATATAGAATTTAATACATACGACTATATATAACGATCAAGAATTGAAAACGATGAAACGGGACACTTACTCTTCATCACTATCATCGACTAAGAAATCATCATCATGATTATCCTTCTTCAGATCATCCAGTGAAGTATCTTTCTTTTCAGCAGGGGTAGTGGTGGAGTTGACATCTTTCTTGGTTGCATCATTAGAATTCGTCGTGGTCATTATTGGTTCCGGTTTCACCTTATTTATCACATTTTTTTTACCAGATGACGAGTTAGCATCCTCGGATTTACGCTTTGGTGTCCCATAAATATCTTCCGATGCTGTCAGTTTGATACCAGTCGACACAGGTTCAGTTGTGGAAGTAGTGGTAGTGTTGTCATCAAGGGATATGCCGTTGGTTTGGTCAGCTATCGATTCAGAATCGTAATCGTAATCGTAATCATAACGAGATCTGTTGGATGATGGTTGTTGTCTTTGACCGGATTGTCTTCTGCCGGTACTGTTGCTATTGTTATTACTACCACCACCACCCATGGCACTGAACAAAGGTTGTTGCTGCCCTGTATTTTCATTGAATTTCTTGGTCACATTACCGAACCAATTTGTAATTTTGGTAGATGTCTCTTCCACATTTTTACTGAATTGTTGTTTCAATTGTGGGAGATCGTTTTCCAAAAAGTTCTCAAATGAATCACTGTTATCTTGACGATTATTTTCAGCTAAATAATCATTATAACGTTCTTGTTTCGAATATTTCTTCAGCAATTTCTTCAGCATTGCCTCATCTTGAATCAATTGTTCATCATTACGTTTTGGTAATCTTGGCTTGATAAGCAAGGATTTGATTTCTTCTTGACTCATTGAATCCGGATCATTGTAATACAACAATGAATTGAAACAATTATCCAATTCCCCTTGTGACAGTATCAAAACGGTGGTTATCAATTTCTTATCCAAATCTGGGAATGCATCAGTCAACTCCTTTTGCAGTTTGGACAAAGGTGATAAAGGCCTTGATGGTAACGAAGGCCTTTCATCCTTGGCAATTGGTGATGGTGGAGCATCTGGTTGTTGTTGTTCTTTTGAGTCTGACATGATAATGTATTACTGGTTATGCCTTTATGAAAACACCTAATAATCTGTCCCACCTTTTTTTCTACTATTTTCTCTAGCACTCCAAAGACAGGGTAACCCCACTCCCAGTCAGCAGTATTTAAGCACTTTACTGCGCTCTTTCTTCTGTGATTTTTACAAAAAAAATCAACCTCTTTTAATATAGCTAGAGCTCATGATTACAATTTGATTAATCGTGTAGTGTGGACACTAGAGGGATATCAAAACTGTCTTATGTTTTTTAATAATCTTCAACCAAAATAAAGCGGTGTTACTGTCTTTATATAGTACCATCATTTTTTTGAAAGATCAGACATTTCTACCTACTACTACAACTCTTGATACAATAATGAAAAAAAAATGTATATAAAACCATCGCTTTCGAAACGATTAACCTCTATAAATTGGTGAACAAATAAGAATTGAAAGTTAAAAATGAAAAGTGGTAAAAGTCTTCTTCTGTGATGTGAATTAAAATAATTATAGTGGAATATTAGTTAGTTAGGTGGGCCTGCTTCTGCTTCTGCTTCTGCGGCTGTTGTTGTTGTTTTGATATCATTAATATTGTTAAACGCTCCATATTAAAAAAAGATAATGATAGAAAATAGCAAATTAGTGAGGAAAAAATAGTTTGTGCTGGATGAAGAAATAGTGATTTAAGGACAGTGGTGGCTGTGGATGATTATCGAATTGAATTATGTTATATCAGTCAATGATATAAGATGAAGTGTTATCAGTTTGATACACTGAATACAACACTCCTTGATTTCTGATGATTTAAATGTCTTCTTGAAGAAACATCTTGATTATAACTATCCCTTCTCAAGAAAACCTTTCCTTGATTTGAATTGTTTGGATTAAAAGCATGATGATCTGTCAAATCTACTGTAGAATTATTGGAGTTGAGAGAATCTGTAGATGATCTTCTCCTTTTCATTTGCCAACTGTTTGGAATTGAATAATTCTTGATGTAATTGTTGAAGTTGAAATATGATTTGGAATGATATATATGAGGAGGCTCCTTCTTTTTCAGTTTTGATACATTGGACAAATCATAATCATAGATGAATGAGCTTGCTAGCCTCATCAGATACAAGATCAAATCCAGAAGAAGTAATGTTGCAAGTGGCAATAATAACAGTATTGGCAAGATAAAGGATATATTTGTGATGTAGGTAATTAGATGGGTTGTGTATTTGCTGTTGTAGATGGATGAGATGAGTTGGAGGGGTATGAGATATATGACTGTATTAGTACTGTTGAAACTGTTATGATATAACATTGTACTTGGTGATATGAGTAAACCGATCAATCGAATCAAATCAATGGATAAATCCTCCTTGTTATATTTATAATGTTGTTACAATAGTTTTTTTTTATCAGTTGATTTACAAATAATTTTTTTTCTCTTATTTGATTTATTTTTATTTTTGTTAGCGTTCCGTGTTTTCTTTCTTTAAATGCGATATTTATTACAAGCAATAAAAAAAGAAAAAAAGCCATGTGCTAATTTTTGCTTGCGCTTTAAGAAGAGTTACCCGGAGATTTACACGGGACTGACACAAAATCACAATATGCATTTTATCTTAAAAATGATTCTGGCCAAAAGGGATCAAACCTATTGTCATCGTTCTGCTCACTAACTTTTTTTTTGATCTCTTACGCCCTATCTATCCATCCATCCATCCATCCATCCATCTATCAATGTAATTCTCTATGAAGGCCAATCAAACATCCTTTGAATGAAACATATGAACAAGTAGACAACAGAAGGAACAGGGTAGAACTGATTAGTAACAACTTTTCAAATCACCAATCCAAGACTAAAGTGGTCTGGTCTCGCTCAATCTTTTTTACAAAACAAAAAAAAGCTTAAAGTATATAAATTTGCAGCCATTGGAGCGAAAAAATCTCAAAAAAAGACGACATTTTAAGTTAGCGTCAAGCCAATGGTCAATAAAATCTCTCAACAGCACTAAATAAACTAGCGTGATAATTTTCTCTTTGGTTGATCATCAAATAATTGTGTTTGTTTCTTTGATCGACAGTGTGGCAGGACCCGGCAGTGTTAAAGTTGGGCGTCAGGCACAACAAGCACACAATCTGGAGAAATGGAAAAAGCTAGATAACAAAAAATAATCTTTCAAAGTAGTACAACAACCAGTGATTGAACCTTCCCTTTACCGATAATCTAACGAAACAGCAGATGGCATGATTACAATAGCCGACCAAGAATAGTTTCAGTCTTGGTGCTTCAGCTATAGGACCATCACTAGCTTTCATTTTCTTGATCTCAATTTTCACTGTCACATTATGGCACTCTGTTAACATATATGAAGTCTTCTTGATGAAAGACAGATTTGAAGTGTAATCTGCTGTAAAGTTATTTCTACATTATTTTAAAAACATTCTGGCGATGACGTATCGAGCTATATGGTTTTCTTTCTTTGTGCTCACGGGCTATCCTTTCACAGCTCTGAGTCTTGATCTGAAACACAGATGCCCTTTAGATTCTGACTGATCGCATTTTCGCTTGAAGTATACTGCTTCAAAAACACAACAAGAATTATCACTCTAAGAGAATGAGCTTCCTCTTCCAAGTAATGGTTTATCAACTATTGACTTTCATGTACTCACCATGTTTCTCCCACGAACTTTCAATACACTTAAAGATGTTGTGCAACGAGGTTCGCAAGTAGTAAGAGTAAACTCAGGTATACCTTCGATGTTTGCATGGATGACAGTGCTTGAGCTCAACACCAAGGATGCTGACACAATAACACAATACTAGAGGTATGTAATGACCACTCAATGAAGAGCAAATATGTTTCAAAAGAAGTCATATCTATGTTCATTGCCGGTTTAAATCTCCTCCTCCTTTGCATAGCACTATTTTCCATTAGGAAAACTAACTGTTTCACGCCTAAAATATTCCAAGCAGTTTTTTGGTCAGAGAAGTCCATATAAGCGTGGTAGGACGTGATTGATTACACACAATCAGGCGGAAAATTCAACTCAATTGGCTCCTCGTGTACAAGATGCTATCGATCAAGTAGTAGGCCTCAAAGAATGGCAGCACCTAGCCGATGCCCCAGTAAGTTAAAAACTGGCCAAAATTAATTTTCAATAAACATGGTCCTGAGAGACGTTTACTCGACGCTAAGAGAATGACAATCCCGAAGCGTACACAAAATTATTGGTAATCAAATTGAGAAGGAACCTAAATAGCTCAAGTGCAGATGTATAAAAAACTACAAGCAAGTCCGTGTATTTTTCGATATATAGCTTTTGACTATTGGGTATATATAAGTTTCAATTTAGTACAGCACAAAAGCTTATCACACGTTTTGGTAATATCCCTCTCTTTAACCCTTTATTTTTCTAACATCGTCTTCTTTCCATCCAAGAGGTAGTGTAACTACAAAGTATCAAGGAAAAAAAAAATTTTACTATAAGATTTTTTTTCAGACAGAAGTCCTAATCCTAAAGCTCTTGCAACATCAAGAGCTACCGTATAATCAGACTAGTAAGTAATTGTACTGTACTGAATAATGATCACAAATAAAAGGCGTATAAACAAAACTTAATGATGTTAAAAACATATAAACTTATCTACATTATCAGATTATAATTATGAATGAACTCTTATCAACTGAAATAAATATATAATGCTTTTTATTATTGTCATCGTTATTCACTATTTACAAAACCTCATTGCCAGCTTCAATTACTAACAAATGCAACCTTATTTAGAAACATCATAATTCCAAATCTTTCTTGGTGGGAATTGAGAGGGAATCCTCAACTCTAATGAAAATCTCTGACCAAAGTTTTTAACATTAGCCTTCTTGTATAATTCTGGATCTAGCTCTTTTAAATCTTGACTGGCCTCTCTGATCAACAGTTCTTGTCTTTTTAAAGTCTCTAAATTTTGTTTCAGCTCTTTCAGCACTAATGTAGACCACAGCTTACTTATAACATCATGTTTGATCAAATCCTCTTGACATAATTTTAACATCTTTGGCTGTTTACGTGATGCCGACATCACACTTAACTGTGTTATCAATTTGACCACATTTGGTGCCAATCCCTTCTTGTTCAGTTTTGTACGTTTGAAACGTAAAAATTGTAATGGCCTTATTATCGATCTTGACGATGTTAATATGCTACTTGATCCATTCACCAACATTATCCGTCTTTGTTGCCTAGTACCTATGCTCTTTCTTTCGAAACTCTCTTCCTCTTCTTCTGAAAATTTCAATACTTTTTTTTTCCTCGTCTTCTGTCGTGCTAACAATTTATTTAGGAAATGTTCACGACCTTTCTCAACTATCATCTGAATCACGGCACAGGCTGTACGCAAAGAAAAAAAAAATATAAATGATTAGAAATTTGGAACCGAGCTTCCTTACTCATTACCGGTGTTGTAACACTACCATGACTCATTCGAACAACCCCTTTGATCAACCCAACGACTATACAGCCAATGACAATAGCAATACTTCTTCCAATTCCAGGATGAACAATATCAATTCTGGAGATATTGATGCTGTCTTTCATTTCTTACCGACAAATAATCAGCAATCACCACCGAGTATACAGATAGACCAAGTGCCACACTCTTCATCTACAACTGCCAACTTAGATGACACAGAACAAAGACCTGACTTGCCTCAAAGGCCCATGTCTCCGGCACTTCCACAAAGACCAATGTCACCAGCATTGCCACAAAGACCAATGTCACCGGCAATTTCTGCAAGACCCGTTACCTCAGCATCGGCATCACCACAATCACAATATCTTGACACCAATGGAGCTACCACGGATACTCAGGACTTAGACATTCCATCACCACTGTATACGCCAGTACTGTCGCCTCAAGAGGTGATAGTCACGCCAGATATCCCAACCCTGGATATCTCACAAATTTCGTTAACTGACAACACCACTACTGGTACCACTAATACGATAAATGCCCCTGAAGAAGCCAGCACTGGTGTGTTGAGCTCATCTAATAATGCTGGAAATGGTGAAGTGATGACTTTGTTAGATCCACCGGATACAACGGATGATCAACCACCACCACCTTATTCAGAAGCACCAGCTGAATTACACCAACAAATATTCACACTGCCATTCAGTGCCACTGGTGGTAACTTCAACAATGCACAAAGACCGAGCCACCCACCACCTCAGCAACAGCGTCCTCCTGATCCATCTACTTACAGGAAACCGAACCATCCACCTCCACAACAACAGGGCCAAAGACCTCCACCACAGAGACAGCAATATAGACGGCCAATGGCACCTCCACCGTCGAGCAGGCCAAGTTCCTCGTATCCGGGGAGTACCAATGCTACATATGGACAACTGGCGTACAATTCGAATCAGCCACCTATACCACCAAGGAGGTGATCTGTGGTGTATAGACTTATAGCCTATGTATGTCATATAACGACTACGATAAATGATTCTTGGAAAAAAAGCACAATCGTCTATATTATATATATAGATGGGGTATAAGTAAACGAGTAAAGCAGAAAGAATAGAACCAAAAAACAAACCATGAAACCATCACCATAAGAGAAAACAAAAAAGCGAAACCGTCTCTTAAACTTTAAAATGAACAGAGTAAGTATCAATATTTGATTCTGTCACCTCTTGATACTTTACTGTCAACTTGGTCCTTCTCTGGGGAGGATGGGGAAGAGACCAATTTGGCCACAGTACCATCCAACCTTACCACCAGTTGTTGTAAATTGTTCTCGAATTGGGATAATTGATGTGACAAGCTGATTCTGTTGTGCTTATTTTCTCTTGAAATAGTTGACTTGTGAGCATTAGCATCAGCAGCTGCTTGGTGTTCGTTTTGATTAGAAGCTAGTGATAAATCGGCATAAATTGGTGTTGCTGAGATGAATTGCAAGAGTGATATTAAAACTATGAGGAACTTGGTTAATTGTGTCATTGTATTTTTTGAAAGAGCGTGTGATATGAATTTGAACGAGTGTAAGTATATATGGGATGGGTGTAAATGAGTTACAAAACATAAAGAAGAAGATCCATCAGTGTATATATATAGCTTGAGGCATACAACAGGGCCAAGCATGGTAACCAAAAATCCCCCCTTTCCCATCCTCGCTTACACGCTTTTTGTTTACAACACCTACAGCCTCAAAAAATGCGCATCGCATTCTTTCTTTCAAACAAACAAAAAAATACGCAGTTTGGCGTTTTTTATCGATTGTTTTGGTGTTGATACTTTGCCCAATATGGACTACCCACATACATTTTTGGCATGGAACAATTTGGGTCAGTACTATTTATATCTTTGTGGATAATATGCGTGGGGTATCGTGTTTCACCTGAGGACTTCGATCTTTATCTAGTAGAACACTGTAGTCATTAGCAGAATATTGAAAAAAAGAGATCGCGTTTCTTCTTAACAGATTTGATAACCCATGTTTCTTATCACTTATCAATCTCAATTGATATCGTGCTTTGAGACTTGGCACATACGGATAAATTTGATGCAGATGACAAACCTTTGGGTCTCTGTCGTAACACATGCCACGAGGTTCTGTAAAAGGATAATGCACCGATACGGTCACCCACCCCCTTTGGTGATGTATTATATGGACACAAATGCCAATTTTCCTGCTCTCGATATTTCACACCTTCACCAAAGAAACCCTTTTCAAAGAGTGAACCTCACGAACTTCTGACTTGGCAACCACCCCTTTAATGTAAGAAACAACAGTAAGCTTACTATCCATTCAACACCCAAGTAAGGAGAGTTCCTAACGTTTGGACCTTGCTTCATTTTCATCAAGACTAGTCGAGTGCATTTCACTTTGTGCCGGAGACGAATTCGGATATCTCGCTTCTCGGCATCCTCTACAGCGGTGAGGAGCATTGAGCAGGGGTGATCAAGCGAATACGACTTTAGTGGATGCCACTCTTTTTGTCTTCCTCGCTAACTTCTCCCACTAACTGGTCGTACCAACGGACATCTGGTTCTCAAGTTAAAACTGTCTAGCCTCATCTTATAAATCACCATTTCCAGCAAGATTGCATCATCATATCAGGGAAAGAGCCATCGAAAGAAAAACAATTGAGCAGCAGCAAAAGTAAAATAAAAAAAAAAACAAAAAATTCAATCAGGTAATAAATTTAAGATAGCAGAACACACACTCATTTACTTAATCATAACAACTCACACCGAAGATGTCTTCACCGGAAGATGAGGCTCATTTCTCCAAGGAGACAATATTTTATGATTGTGCCATGTTGTTTTTTAATTGGCTTTATTACATCTTTTTCAGAGAAGTTAAGACAAGAGGATCCTTTAACGTTCCAAGGAAAGGTGCTGCAATCTTGGTTTGTGCACCACATGCAAATCAATTCGTTGACCCGTCTTTGTTCATGTTACAAGTGAAGAGTCAGGTCAAAAGAAACGTTTCATTTTTAATAGCCGGTGCATCTTATCGTCGTCCATTTATTGGTTTGATGGCCAAATTGGCAAATGCCATTCCAGTGGAAAGGGCTCAGGATTTGTTGAAACCAGTTGAAAATGCCACGATCACTTTCGAGGATTATGACAATGACCCAACCTTGATTATTGGTGAGGGAACACATTTCGAAAGAGATTTCGCAGTCAAAGGCTTGATTGGATTACCTGAAAGTGCAGGTAATGCACAAATTGAAGAGATCTATAGTGACACCAGATTGAAGTTGAAAAAACGTTTCAACACATCCAGAGCTGTTGAGTTACTCAAAGAAGGGACCTCATTTAAGTACGCTGAAAAAGTCGATAATTCTCATGTTTTCAAACATGTGTTTAAGCACTTGCATAATAACGGCTTGGTTGGAATCTTTCCAGAAGGTGGGTCACACGATAGAACTGAACTATTACCATTGAAACCTGGTGTCGCTATCATGGCATTGGGAGCAGTTCTGGAAAAGCCAGATACTGACATAAAGATTATCCCGTGTGGTATGAACTATTTCCATCCAAACAAATTCAGATCAAGAGCCGTTATCGAGGTTGGTAATCCGATTATTGTCACTCTGAAAGATGGTGAAGAATATAAAGAAAATGCGAGAGAGGCAGTTTCCAAATTGTTGGATAAAGTGACAACGGCTTTGAACGGTGTTGTCATCACATGCCCAGACTATGATGCCTTGATGACCATACAAGCAGCAAGAAGGTTATATCAAATTCCCAAAAAGCATGTGCCATTACCATTGGTTGTCGAAATGAATAGAAGATTGGCTATGGGTTATGTCAAATATCAAGATGATCCAAAGATAATCGAGTTGACGAAGCTGGTCAACAAATATAACAGGAAGCTCTCGGCTTTGAATTTGAAAGATCATCAGTTGGAACAAATCGAAAACTTCAACGTGTTTAAAACCTTGCTTTTGCTTTTTGGCAGAGTGGCAAAGTTGGCGTTTTTTGGGATTTTGAGTTTACCAGGGACTGTCTTGTTCTCACCAGTTTTCATATTGGCAAAGATTTATTCTGCCAAGAAGCTGAAGGAAGCATTGGCCAAATCTGTGGTGAAGATCAAAGCCACCGATGTTTTGGCAACATGGAAGTTACTTTTCGCTTTGGCCTTTGCACCATTCTTGTATATCATTTATTCGGCAATTGGAACTTACTTGCTACGCAAATATCAATGGCTACCAAGCGTATCGGCAAATGGAATCACAATTACATATATATCATGTTACTTGATATTAGTGCTGACCACATACTCGCTGTTCAGAATCGGTGAAGTTGGTATGGATATTTTCAAATCCCTAGCACCATTAATATTGTCATTGTCCTCTGACAGAACTGAGATCACCAAGTTGAAAAAGGAGCGTGAGACATTATCTTTAAAAGTAACGGAAACTTGTAATGAGTTGGGACCAAGTGTGTTCCCAGATTTCGAAGAGTTTTATAACAAAGGTATTGCCCAAGAAGAGAAAGATGATGAAGAGCCAAGGAGATTGCAAAAGACCAAGTCTCAAGGCTCAATGTTTTCCGATCTCGATGCTGTCCACCATGTCAATCTTAGTGACGTGCCTATTTTCAGTGATTGGGCAAACAACGCTAGATCAAGATCTGCCAGTGTTGATCGCTCGCCATCTCCTGATGCTACAGGTGTCGATTTTGCAGGTAAGGCTCCTGATCTTAGCAGCAAGATAAGAGAGAGATTTATAAGAACTCACAAGGGCAATGATGATGAAGAATGATTTTTCAATTTACGAGACATATTTTTTTAGCATTTATAATCTACGCAATGTAATTAACCAAATTTATTGTATTTGTGATTCTTGTAAAACAATTCATATATATCTCATTCCTCTCCAGCAGGAACTTCATCTTTCAAGTATTTGTTCAACTTCACTTTGATCTCAGTGATTGAATCACCTCTCAAGACATCACTCAAGAAATACACATCACAATCCAACTGTACCATCTCCAAACAACTTTTCAAAATCCCACAGAGCACATTGGAATACCACAATTTGGAGCGTGCATCGTCGTTGGTCGGTAACAGCACGAAATCCAGCAATGGATTCTCCATAAATACCAAATGGAAACTCTTCCCTTCGTTTGAGAAATTCGTCACCAATAGTTCCGTGTTCAAATACATCTTGAATCCAACACTGGCTATCACCTCACTGGTCTCTTTGAAATTCGCACAACGGCCCAATCCACTCTTGGCAAAGAATTCTTCAACCAATCTCAACCCAATATTGTATCCCATCTTGAAGAGTTGTGCGTTTACTTCCTCATACCTGTTTTGATAGTCACGGCATAGTTGGGCAACCATGGATCCGTACGTTAGTGTGAATACCTCGGAATTCTATCTGGATGTTAGTACGGTAACTTGGTTAAGTCCCACTTTTCAAGTACAACTTACTATTTTCTCAACTCTGTTTCTCCAAATATCGTCACTCAATGACTTGTAGGATTTGGATGAGGATGACATCTTGTGTATACGTAATTACTTCTTCGTCTTGAGTTGTGTCTGTTTTTAGTTTTCAGTTTTTTCTAGTACCTCTTTTTTCTGTGGTTTCACGATTTTACATACAAAATGGGAAAGGTGAAAAATGTACTGTAACTTTTCATTTATACAGTTTAGAGTACTCGTGTCAATTCTCTACGGATTTTATGTCCAAACCGTGCCTTTGTAAGACATGATTCACACCTTGCTCCACATCATCAAACACTCCTACTGTTGGCCTTGCATATTTACCCACAGTATCATCGATGAAATCTTCGTCTTGAAAGACGCCAGTTCTTAACAAGATAGATTCCCAACCATAGTTATTTGCACCGACGATATCACTCTCAGGATTATCACCAACCATGAAAACTTTCTTGAATGGAGAATTTTCAGGCGTGACTGCCAATTCTGGCTTCAACTGATCTTGCTCGAAGATTTTTGAGTTCTTGGATCTCAATTTTGATCTCCAGTCTATCAAGATACTATGGGCGAAATCATAGGTAACCCTCTCTGGTTTCCCCAACACCACACTCTCTAATTCTTTGACATCATTTGAGTGCTTGTACAAGGCATCGACTTGTAATTTGAAAGCACCTTGTCCAAACCTCGGTAATACGTAATCGTTAGCCCAGTAAAAATCGTTATTGGAGAAGAATATCGGAATAGAAGGCTTTGCTGAATTTTCCTTGAAATGTTTTCTCGTCCCGAGAAGACCACCTTCAGAATTCAATAGTTCTAATATGATTTGCAAATCGGAACCCATATCTCTTGGATCGTTGAATACTAAGATCGAATGTATTGGCTCTGCATGCTTCCCGAGTAGCTTCAGTTCATGATTTGGCCTCGTTATGCTGGACAACTCATCATCTTTGTATTGATAGAAGGGCCATAATGATCTATTCGAATTGATGATATCAGCTGGGATTATGACATCTTTGAAACCATAACTCTCAGCTACTTTTCTAACGTTATCCCCATCACCACCGACGCATAACACCCTTTCATAATCTGGAGTGAGACATTTGAATGGTGTATGAGACTGGATCAATTGCAAAGGTGAGATGTGATTTTCTAACAGTTTGGATAAGAATTCGGTCCTTGACGATTCAAGTTTACCTCCTCCATTCGTCAATAAGATGAACGGGATCTTCAAATTTTTTAAAGTCTTGATGGTGGCTTTGGCAGCCTCAATTGGCTTCGAACCCCTCATAAGTACACCATCAATGCTATGTGAAATAATGTTAGTAATGTATCTTTTTAGGTAGCTATCTATGTTGCTTCTAACGCAAAATACAACTTACTCAAATACGAAAGCCATGTCATCTGGTCTCAATTGCTCATGTTTTTGACTCAAGCGAGGTGCAGAAGAATGGAACTGCCTCAGCACTGGCCTCGACAATATGGCACTATATTTCCTACAACATTTCAACATCATCTGCTTGTTATCAAAGTATTTATCGAGTCAGTTCAAAACTGGAGATTTAACCTTTTTTCTTTGATTGCATAATTTTGTGTTTTTTTTTGTACTTTGGCCAAATATTTTGATTTGACTTGCCGCATTGATGTTTAGCGAATGTCATTAAATATGGTGTTAAGCTGAATATACAATGGTTCTAATTAGACAAGCTAGATATAATCGCTCGTAACCCAACAATATTGGAGTCATCAAAGTCTCCACATCCTTCTTCAACAACCCACTTCACATCTTTTGAACCTGGCTTCAAAACATCACAAGCAACCCCTGTGACTAGTAACCCTGGGGGCCTTGATCCACACAGTTGATACAGCTCTGCAACGTTTTCCAAGGTAGTTCTAATGACTCTTTGATCGGGACACGATGCCCTTTCAATGATGCAACATGGGGTGCTGATGTCCCAACTTCTCTTCTCCACCAATTCAGGTACCAATTCTATAATTCTATGCAATGCCATCAAGAAAATTGTAGTTCTTGATTTGTTATACTCGGGCAAGTTTGGTAAGACACCTCGTCTTCCCGTACCGGTCATGATCAACACTTGATCACTCACTTCTCTATGAGTCACCGGGATTTGAGTCATCACCGGGGCTGCCAATGCTGATGTTATGCCCGGTAATACTATTGGTTCGAAACCATGAGATTGAAAATATTTGTACTCTTCACCACCTCTTCCAAAGATATACGGATCACCTTGTTTCAACCTTATCACTTTCTTTCCCTGTTGAAGATTGGACAACCCGATGCTCAACAATTCTTCTTGTGCCAGTTCAGCGTTACCTGGAAATTTTCTAGCAATGAACAATTCGGTGGATCTCGGTATGATTTCCAATATTTGTTGTGGTACTAATTTGTCTGCCAAAATCAAATCGGCTGAGTATATAGCGGATAAGGCGCCAATTGTCAATAAGGAAACAGCACCTGGCCCACTTCCGATCAACGATATTGACCCTTTCTTTTTTGGTTGTTCTTCTAATTGTAATTGGTTATCCTTTTGATATTTGTGGTATGCATTCGACAAGTCATCTATCGACAATGTAGCCAACTTCTTCAATGGAAAATATTCAACAATTTGGGATAGCCATCTGGTTCTCTGTAATCTTTTCTCGTTTTCTGACATTTCAAACTCGTGCACCAACTCGTTCAATTTCAAAGTTTGGACAGAGTCTTCTTCGTTGGAGTCGTCGAATTCATTTTTCAAGTCAATCATATCTTCTCGTTGTATTCTCTGTCTCAATTCTCCCACTGTATTACAAATCTCATCAATGTTAGGTGGTAACGTATTAACTAATTCTCTTTTGATTCTGGAGGCTAATCTACAGCCTTTCCCTGATGTAGTTATGCCCATTTGGAAATCACCACTACTGTGTGTTGATAATAAGGTAAAAGAGGAAAATTCAGCAGAGTTTGTAACGTTGATGGGTATCCGCAAACGACGACACTTGTCGTGTATTGTCTTGCTGAGTGAAGTATCATATTTTGTCACAAACACTCTATCCACAACGTTATCAACCTCATCTCTACCTAAGGTGACCAAGTCTTGTTCCAAATCAAAATCTCTATTGAGAAATTTCAACTTTTCATTCTCAATCTGCTGCCTCAATGGTATTGGGAAAGTATCAAGTTCATTTGATGATATTAATATAGGAGTAGCACCTGCTTGTATAATTGAATCTACTCTGAATGATGTTAGAGAAGATATGCCTATGATAAGATGCGCTTCACCTAAGCAGTTTTCTGCCACGAGTAATTTTGACATGACTGCTGGGTACTGAATTTGATGCGTAAGCCAAATAAATGGAACCCTCTTGGATATATATATTCTCTATCTGTGACTAGAGTTGTTATCTAGTCTCAACTTATATTCTCCATCGCATCGGAAAATTTTCAGCTATGTTATCTTTTTTTTGTTAGCGTTTTAGTTATTTCACGTGACTTTATCCGTACGACAAGCGCAGCGCACGGAGAATATATGAACAATCTGTGGCTGCTGCCGCAAATTACAATTCTTTGATTTATAAACTGTGGCTGGGACAATCGGGCTGGTGAGGTGAGCATAAAAAGGGTCACATTATTTATGAGTTTTGCAATCACCTCCGTACTGAAAAATTATGACAAATGAAGAAGTGCTCATATATATATACATAAATATATACATATATATATTAATAGCAGGAAACAATTTCAGTGGCTCAATTAGTGAGGTCTCGAACAATTTGGTATATATCTGTTGCCCTTTGTCTCAAATCCTAGCCAAAGGACAAGAAAACCCTGGTTATCCTTGAAGACTTCACTGGAACAATCCAATATACCACTTATTTACCTTTTGTCCAAACCCGCTCCAAAGTCTTGGAATGCTTGGCAGGAGACGAGTTGGCCAAGGGAAGGTTCGCCCCAGGTGAAACTGTTTTTTGTAATGTTCTGTTAGTGGCACCTGAAATAAAAGTTGAAATTTCTTTCTCTGCTCTCTATACCATAAAATAAATTTGAAATATATAACCTGACTCTCAATACAATCCTCAGGTAGCTCTACGATCCTCTATTAAACACAAAAGCTATTAAAGTTATCAATTTTAGTCAAAAATGACAGGAGAGGGGGGCCTGTTTCTCCCCTCTGCTTCACCCCCTTTAAGAAAAGTGGCAGAGTCATGGTGAGATCAACAGCTCATTTCCAAAGTCAAGCGTATGAAAGAACTGTCCATTTTACACGGTGAGAAAAATACAATACACAATCGTTCCCTCCCCGAAATGGGTGCTATTCTATATCAAAAGTGCAAAGGTATTTTCTCCGCTATGCTACTCGCTTCTTCATCTTACTTTAATCATTATGACGTGTATGTATTTGGTTTTTTACAATTGTATAAGAGTTGAATAAGGCAATTCAAATTGGAAAACTTACCGAACTATCTCTTTCAGCCCCTTGCTTGATAAAACATATACCTGGGTAAGCTCAATAAGATCAACTAGGTGAACTTACGTCAGTTTTCTAATTCACGAAAAAAAAAAACAGTATATATGGAATATTTTTAGGTCATTATATCATTGATGAGAAACTCAAAATATAAATTGGCCAAAGCAACCTCTTTTTGTAGCCGAGTATAAGCGTGGCATTTTCAGCCTTTCATGAGCTTCTACTTTTCCTCAGACCATGAAAGAAGTTTGAGAAATAGGAGCCTCTTCATTATACACTTATTGAGAACTCTAGAATAATATGACAGAGCGAGGTAAGCAATGCAAACGGGACATTAACTTTCCGTTGTTCTCTTTTTGTCTTGACTTACGATGTACAGTAACACTAGAACTTCGATATCGATCCTTTAATGGTCATTTTAAATTGGAAACTGACAAACAAGACGTTTGATAGATTATATCCTCTACCTCTCTTTCCTTAGACCAGCAACAATCCAAAGTCTCATGGTACACGCAGTTATTGGGCTAGCTAACTTTATAATAGTACTCTAGCTTAACGGCTATTCCCTTTTTTTTTGCACTGTTTTGCTAATAGCACTTATCTTCTACATTGTTTTGCATCAAAATAGTATCTGAGTTTTGTTGCTGTACTTTCACAAATAACACTTTTGTCATTCAGAAAATTTATCTATTTTCAATCAAAGACTAGCAGGTGTCCAAATATACAGGTTAAACCATAAGCTTAAGGTAGATGGAGCATAAAGGCAGCTGATTTGTCATGAAGGTGCTTTGCGGACAATCACTTTGCTTAGCAATACCCTGGTAGAGGGTGATTTTTTTGTGTACTCAAACTAAACACAGTCAGCCAATCGACATGCTGAAATAATGTCTTTTTGTGGCAGCAGGAGTATTAAATGAATGAAATAGTGGAGGTGAAGTTAATAAGAATTCAACTGATGATGATTTAATTTTATTATTATTATAAATAATATTTGATTCAACAAAATCAGGACTTTGTAATAATGAATTTGTATTTTTATTTTTAGCTGATAATCCATATACTAATTGGTCATAAATTATATATCCGTATAACATTACTGATAATATAGCTATAGCTGATCCAAATGAACTTATTGCATTAAATCCAGCAAATGCATCAGGATAATCCCTTAAGTATGGGTCTTACAAACGCGAATTGTATTGTTTATATATACTTCATAGATGACAATATTGGGTCTCTAAATTCTAAACCCTATAAACTAAATAAAGGGAGTGAAATGAATGAACTTACATATCATGAGTTCATCACTAACCTAAGAGAAGCAACTGGAGGATTTGCTGGCTTTTCAATCAAAGAAAAGGGGTAACGTGATCATATGATATCACTATCAAATCATAAAGATATTCAGATCGCGACAAAGCCCAGTTTATTTTTGATACACACAAGGATGCTTTATCTTTCGAGCTGTGCTGACTGCAAGAATGTAAGATTCGGTTTTCTCAAGGCGCTTTGTAGCTATTCAACATGGAATTCGGTCAAAAAAGAGAGTACCGGGTTAAATTTCCTGATTAGGAGCTTTGAACCGAAAATTTTTTTTGGGCGTAGTATTTTTGAGAGCATGTTTTTTCTCAGAAAAAAAAAAACGACTATATGGCCAAGTTGGTTAAGGCACCCGACTGTTAATCGGGAGATCGCTGGTTCGACCCCAGCTATGGTCGGTCAAATTATTTTTTCTTTTTACAAAGAAAAGTGTCAGTTACTAGCTGAAATTGTTGCATAACGATCTGAATGCAGTAATTCATTGCTCCGTATGTTAGAGCCTAATAATCAAGTCTTTTTTGTAATTTGGTTTTTGTTATTGTTGAAAGGGATGGTTGTATAATTGCTGTAGTAATCTGTTGTGTTCGACAGACGATGCACAATTTTGCCTTTAAGTTTGTACAATCAGCTCATCTGATTTTAAAACTCTTTTTTTTTTTCTTCATCTTGCAAATATACAAAAATTTTTCAGATTACAGATAGAAAGCACCGATCAAGGATCATTAATATAACGGATTGTCACATTGCGGATGGCCCCAAAAAGAGCTTTAGGATTAGGTAAATCTGCCAAGCAGAAAAAGAAGCAACAGTTTTCTGCTATCGATTCAGCTGGCAGCGAGACGGGCACACCAAGAGCAGCAGCTTCTGCCACAGAATCACCTCCATCCAGCGCACAACTGACTCCAGACCCAGACCCAAGCCAGCTGCAATTGACTGTAGAATTGGATGAAACCGTAGACCCTAATGATGAATTGGGTCAGTTGAAGGGATTATGGAAGACTTACAATAATTCATCAAAGGAAAATGAGTTGATGTTAAACGGTATCATCCACGAGTGTGATAGATTATTGAGAAACCAAGAGACAGAAGAGGCCAAGTTGAATGATGAATTTCATAGCATATACGCCTTGGCGCTAGCGGAGTTAGCGAAGTTTAATACCCTGACAGTCGAAGGTGATGATAATGGTGATGATAAGGACGATGAGGAAGAAATTGAAAATAAAGTTGGAGAGTATTTCGATGCCGCTATCGAGAGAGCCGAAGTAGGGCTCGAGCATTTTCAAGAAAGTGGGTTGTTAAAATTGAGTGAGGCCATTATCATCTTGAGCAGGATTCCATTAGAATTCATAAGCCAAATGGATTTAAACTCTAATAGGAAAGAGTTCCCAGATGTGTCAGAGTTGATCGATAGAGCCATCAACAATGTCAAGAGTTTGCAAAAGTTTACGAAAATGGAATATGAGGTGTTGGAATTTTTGAAATCCTTGGATGACTTGATCGATATCGTTGACAATTTCGGCCAAGACCATTTGGAAGGGTTGGATAGTGATGATGATGAAGAAGAAGCTGAAGGTGTTGTGTTATCGAAAAAGCACCCATTGTACAAAATACAGTCCAAGATCCCAGAGTACCAAGACTGGTGGAAAGATCAATTGCAAAAACTTTATGATGTGAATGAAAACACTGATCTCAATGGGGAAATCGCCAGTAAATTGGGGAAGTCGTATTTGCAACAACTGGAGATCCCAGCCCAGATATATACGACTTTAAAGTATGACGATGACAACACCGAGACTAGCATCGATGGGTTTAATGAGAAAGCATCAAGACTGGAGCTGTTTAAATATTTCGACAAACTGATTCCATTATTGGAAAAACTGATGAAAGACTCAAATCCTGAAAGTTTGGTCGATTTAGCGGAACTGGAGATCAGTAAAGGTAACTTGTACGAAGTTGATGGTGATGATCAGGAGAAATTGTATAAATCAGCGGAGATCAAGTTGAGAAAGCTGAACAATATCACCCATGGTAAGTATCAAGACATCTTGGACAATTTATTAGGTGAAAATGATGATGAATAGATGATTATTTGTAAGTACATTGGCAATCAGGACAATTATGGTCTAATTATGAAGTATATATGATTCGATGTAAAAAAAATAATGATAATAATAATAATAAGAATGAGAAAATATTGGAATGATATAAACGTCAATGGAAAAACTGAAACTCAAATAACAAACACAAACATCTAGATGTGAGTAAGCAAAACATAAAAACCACGTAAAACCACCCTAACACACAGGGGTAACCACCGTTATAATAATATGAATAATAAATGAAAAAAGGTGTATATAACATTAACAGAAATATGCATCGTTCGATATTAAAACATTGAAAATGCAAAACATTAGAAGGTTGACAAGATCTGGATTCAAACTTTGGAGGAGATAGTTTGCTCGTTGAGTAATTTCATACTGTTTTGCTCGTGTAATTGTTCTTTACAATTTTGTAATCCGGTACATTTATGACTCTCCAATAATCTATGTTTCGAACAGTAATGACCATCGCAATGAATACAATCACCGACAATCTTCAAAGGTAGGTTGTTACAAGCGTTGAAGGTACATCTCTTCTTGTTGGACGATCTTCTTCTCTTCTTCTGTTGTTGTTTCTGTGATTCATCTTTCTCTTCAAGATGTTCTTCTTGCTTAGTATCATCATCGATATCAATTAAGACGGATGAGTTCAAATTTTGGTTGATAAGGTAAACAACTGAATCGTTGATAATTCCATAATTGCTCAATGAATAGGATAATTCCAACTTCTTTGAGGAGTGAATAAGTGAAAAGTTGGATAATGATAAGTCATGGATGTTTGAATTGGAAGGGGCAGCTACAAGTGCAGCCAGTTTTAAGTCATTCACTGTGGAGTTGTCAGGTATCGTTACTTGGTAAGTTAACTGTGTGCTACCATTTGATAATTTGATTGAGACTCTCATGTTGGAATGTTATTGTTATAGGTGTTGAAGTGTAAGTGATACTATTTGTACAAGTATTGCTTTGGTATCTGGTGCAAAAACAATTCTTAAATGAAATTGTGATTCACCTTCTCTTTTTTGGCTTTTTGGCTTTCGGTTTAAAATCTACACTGAGCCTTGGAAAAAGAAAAGAGTGACATCATTTTGCCACCTAATCTATGACTTCCCAATGAGGCAATTGCCATATAGAGACATCATCTTCACTTTGTTTGCCGAATACGGAAGTCAACGACTTTCTCTGCGCTCCTTCGCTTTACTTCGACAAAAATCAAAGTGCAAAAAAATTTTATTTGGAAAGCAAAGTGCGGTAAGTAACGTAAATCAAGATCAATACTACTCACTACACACATATAATAATGTCAGGTATCATTCCAAACAAGCCAAGTTCCCAAGATGACTCATTCTTAGCCAGAGTCAAGGACACTCCAGCTTTCAACATTGGTATCCAATTAAGTTTATTCGCCCTTGGTGTTGCATTCATCCAATCTCCATTGATGGAAATGTTGGCTCCACAATTATAAGAACTTCCAACTCACTCATATACCACCATCACGACCTGCTCAAATGATTATTACTGATCTTTACAGCTTCATTCGACAAAGAGATATAAAAAAACTCCTGTATATATTAAGGAAATCCATATATAGTCATGTCAATATTATGTATTTTTTTTGGAAATTTCAAAGAACATGTCTGTAATGACATTCAGTTTGCTCAGTGTATGCCACTTCTCACATTGGGTTGAGTTGTATATGCGCTAAGTAACTAAGATGTACAACATTACAATAGTACAAACGTAAAACTCCTAACTTTTTCCACAAGGATATAAAAAATTACATATTGGATTAATTATAATAAGGATACTGATAAAAATTGATGCTCAGCGATGTTTCAAATCATCTAATAAACCACATAAGCATCTGTGGCCATATCTTCTTTCTGATTTTTTCCTAACTTATCTATCTATCTTGATAAGACAACGTATAAGGCATGTAAAATTCCCGGGAACCAAACAAAACAACACAAGACAACGTTAATGATGAAATCTGAACCGAAACCACATTCCATGAAAACGGCTAATGGTGGCAAAATAAGTGCTAAAGTCAATTTTGTTAGTTTTCTTTGCCTTTATGTATCTTTCGTGACAACCTTTGTACCAATGTCCTATGCCGGTTTACGTAAGGTCCCTTAAAATGTTACCGTACCCCAATCGTGACTCTACGGCATAAGACACCGATCCACTAGGCGCAACTATCACTTTTCAAACATACCGATGATGATAGCAATGATTTTTGAGGAATCCATTGTTGATACTCAGGTGTAATGGTTTATAATCTCTTGCAAGAGTATACAAGTGTAATGTAGATTGAGATGTTCGCTCCGGATGATTATAAAAAAAAGAGAACACAGAACAACAACAACAATAAAACGAAGGAAAACTAATATTTGGCTGCTCCAAATTACCGGAATAGGACATGTATACCCGTTTTGGACATGTTATGGAATTAAATACACGACTATACATAAGTAAGTGAGCTGTATGTAATTCCTCAAAGATCCGCTTATGAGTGCATCTCAGTCAGCTTGAAATAAACCAATCTAGATGACAAATGGAACCATTACCTTTCTCGATTTTGGATACTCTGGGAATTCTTTCTTTAAAGTAACATGTTTCTTAACACCCCAAATGTACATTTGTCCAGTACCAACGATGAAGAATAACCATGAAGCCCAGTTGTTTGTCAAGATGGCAAACACCAACCATGAAATACTTTCACAGAAGTAATTTGGTACTGTGACATAGTTAAAAAGAAACCCGTAAGGGACTTTGTGGCCAGTGGAACCATCACGTCTCAAGTCTCTCAATATGATATGACTACGGTAGTTACCGTATTCTGCCAATATCCAAATAATCAGATAAAGAGCCAATTGGGCATCCGGGGTATCTCTGACGTAGAACAGGAATTTTGTAATAAGACTGGCTCTTGGTTGATGATCATGGAAAAGAGTAACACCGAAGAACAACCCACTAAGGACCCAATAATGGAAACAATTTTTGAACAAGTTGAAAAAAGGCATTGTCGAAAGGCTGAAAGAGTGGATAAACGTGGTCTCATATTCTCTTTTGAAGAAATGTAGCATCAACATGATGTACGCAGCATTTTGTGTCCTAGTCACATTGGCTGCATCATAGACAAAATAGTAAAAAATCGAATTGATCAAGATCGGTCCGAAATATTCAATCAAAAATACCAATTTCCAACTAATCTGTGGACCTAAATCTTTGGAAAATATAACGTCGTCGTTGCTCAATCCATTTCCAGACACAGTGGCCTTGTAGTTCAATTGCAATTGCTTGGATTTCTTGGTCTTACCAGTCTCGTCAATTTTGGATAATTTTATACGCGATGAGGATTTCCCATTGACTTTCGCATATTCTTGTAAGATATCGGAAATTTTGGTCTCCGTAGTAGTGTTAACTTTAATTTCACGCAAAGACTTGGATCTTGGCTTGATCAATACTTTCAAATCTGACATTTTCACCGATTGAGTAGGTTGCAATTGAGTTGATGTTGATTGTGAAAGAGGTTGCTGTTGTATTTTATTTTATACTGAAAAAAAAATATAATAAAATGCGAATTTTTGTTTTTTCGTTATATGTTGCTTTCCATGTGAAGATGAGCTATCTTTATACAACACAAGCTAGTAGTAGTCTATAAGACACTGTTCTTTTCAGTATTCCAGTATTTTTTGTACTTGACAATCCACGGATGTTGATCAACTTGGTCTAATGAATACCTTTGTGCTGGGTTGTACTTCAACAAACTCTTGATCAAATCAGCAGCATCTGGATCGACAAAATCCGGGATCTTCAAATCCACTTTGGCAATCTTCTTGTACGTGATATTTCTATATTGATCTTCAAAAGGTGGATATCCACATAGAAATTCAAACATCAATACACCTAATGCCCAAACATCAACCTTCTCTGTATGCTCTTTAGCTTCAACCATTTCAGGAGGCAAGTAATCCAAAGTACCACACATTGTTGTCCTCTTATTTGATGGGGTATACACCGACCAACCAAAATCAGATATTTTAATTGAATTGTTGAACCCTAACAAGATGTTTTCCGGTTTGATATCTCTATGAATGATGCGCTTTTTATGTAAGTGAGACAACGCACTCGCCATTTGTGCAACATAATGTGACAGTGGTATATCATCAAATTTTCTGTGTCTTTTAAGAAAACGATAGAGTTCACCATGTATCACATACTCCAAGATAAGATACACTCTTTTAGAGTCATGGAAATATCCATGTAAGCCAACACAGTTTGGGTGCTTGATATTTGACTGAATTTCAACCTCTCTCCTAAATTGTTTTTCGACTTTGAACTCGGTTAACTCTTTCTTCTCCATCACTTTCAAAGCACATAAGAAACCAGTCTTTTTATCTCTAGCACAATACACTTTACCAAACTTTCCCTTTCCTAATTTTCTCCCCACCTCGAAATCCGCCAATGAGTAGTTGCGCATATGCTGTGTCTTAGAAAATTGTGGGATGTTATTTGTTATTGTGGGTATGGTACTACTTTTCCTATTTGTTCTACTTGATATTGAAGTCATTCGTTGTCTTTGTTGAAATGGCTGGTGATGATGAGAATATGGTGTCTTTCTCGACAAAGGAGAACCATTTGATATTCTCCATGGCTTCAAAGTGGAATGAGAATTTGTGGTATTGTTCGTAGTTGAATGCAATCCGTTTATGGGAAGCTTCGATAATGGGTTTCTGTGAACATTTTGACTTTTCCGTGATGGCGGTTGTCTTGAAACTCTACGAGCATTGTTCATGTCAGAAATAGAGATCCTTGAGGCTCCCACTTCTAATGCTGAAGACATCTATTGCTTTGTATTGGGTCCGTCCTTTGACTGATCTGTGTGTGCTTGTTTGTGTTATGTTTTTTCTATCTTTTTACTTCTTTTATTTTTCTTCTCTCTTCTTTTGTTTGTAAACAAAAACAAACCAGAAAGAGCAACTGCCTGAAGGGGACATATTGTTAAAGTCATACACTACTATTACTTTAATTCTCAAATCTATAATTTCGTATGATCTGATCCCGAGGCTCTGTTACTCATCACATGTATATATAGAAAAGTTATGAATTCATGTTTCCAAATTGACCTCGATTACTTATTCTGGTGTCGAATAAATTGAATTAATTGAAGAAATTGAATAATAGATGAGTTTTCTAAAGGGTTTTGATTTCGGCTTATTAAATAAGCGTTTAATTTGTGTTTGCGCGTCAAAGATAGGAAGGAGATCACGATGGAAAAGGAAAGAATAAGGACTAGATCATCGCAAGTGGGGAAATTCCTTTGAAGGTAAACAGTTCTAATAAGAGATCCTTTGAAAGTGGACCAGATTATTGATCATTGAGATTGAAACTGGTACACCTATGTTGTTGATAGTTATAAACCGGTTACTATTCATTGCAAGTAAATCTTTTTGACCTATAGAATTAAATCTTTATTTCCCCAGTTTTTCCTTATTTTTCTTAGCCTCTTTTGTATAATTTCCATGATCGATAGCACGAAAAATTTCCAAAACTAAGAAAGTCTAACTTTTGTGCCACGATCTACAAAACTTTTTTCCAAATACATTCACATTCGCTGTCTCTTGTTCACTTCAATTCAGCTTTATCAACAATCTACCAAGTGAAGTGACTGGTTGGATATGGAAAAGGAAAGTCATTCAGCAAGTGAATCACTTGATAATAACAGTAATAATGATAATGGCACTGATCAATATTCTTTAGCTTCTGAACTGGAGCTTCGAAATGATAATGATGAAGCTCAACCAAAGAAAGTTGCCTTCAATAATTCGCCAACCATTTTGAAAATCCAATCAGGTGCTTACGAGCTTACAGAGGAGCAGGCAATTGAGCAAGAGAAAATGGATGAAGTTCGCACAATCCATAGACGTTCATCAGCTCTGATGAAACCATCCTTTGAACCCGGAGCGTTTGGAAATTTAAGCACAATCCCACCACCAATCCCAGAATCCTTACCAACGACACCAGGGTTTGAAATCAGTGCCAATGGGATGTACGTGACAAGAAAGAATCCATTAGACATTCCAGAGCAACAGCAATTCATGTCAAGGGAACAATCAACCACCAACCTTACAAATTTGATCTCTAGAAACGAATTGAACGAGGAAGGACAACGTGAAATGACTTTGAAATTCCCTCCAAAGAATTTATGGAGGGTACTTGCAGTATGCAGTTGGTGCTTTGCCAGTGGTATGAGTGATGGCGCCCCAGGTGCCATATTGAACGATATAGAGGAGTACTACAAAATTTCTTACTCTATAGTATCATTGATTTGGTTGAGTAATGCATTGGGGTTCATCTTAATTGCGTTGATCAGTACCAAGTTGGATGAAAAATTGGGAAAGCGCAAGATGCTCACATTTGGTTGCTTTAACACATTTATCATGTATGGTATAGTTAGCTCAGGAACCAAATTTCCTGCTATATGCGTCGGATTTTTCTTTGGGGGAATTGGATTGGCCACATGTCTTAGTCAAATGAACATTTTTCTCTCGCGGTTCAACAAGGCATCAACATACTTGGGGTGGTTCCATGGTGCTTACGGTGTTGGAGCAACAGTAGCTCCAATTTGTGCGGCATCAATGGTCAATGCTGGAATTAAATGGCACTATTACTATTTGATCTTACTAGGGGCTGCAGCTGCCAACGTGACCAATTTATGGTTTGCCTTTGAAGGTGCCGATGAAGATTTGAAGCCTTGGGACCATCAAGAGCTGATCCACGATAGTAATGCCAGCACCCCAGAAGATGAGATTGCATTGAACGATTTGAACTTCAGATCAAGCTTGGAAGCTTCAAACAGAGATTATAGAAACAACTCAGTCAATGGAAATGATGGGCCAGTCTACAACTCCAATCATAATGTCACCAAAACCAAATCAATTCCACCAGAACCTGTTATTCCAAAAGGTGATTTCAACCTTGCTATCAAAAACTTGAGAACATGGCTCTTGACACTATTTGTCTTTCTCTACCAAGGTGCAGAGGTGAGCTTACCGGGGTGGTTAGAGACCTTCTTAGTCGACTATCGTCAAGGTGACGCTTCCAAATTGGGTTATGTAGCTTCTGGTTTTTGGGCAGGTCTTACCATTGGAAGATTAGGCTTGGTAGAACCAATTCATAAAAGACTCGGGGCCAAAAGGGGAGTGTCGATGTTGGCCATCGCCGCTATAGTATTCACAGCTGCTGGTTGGGCGGTTACAAACATTATTGTGGAGGCGGCATTGGTTTCAATTGCGGGTGTTTGCGTTGGTCCTATTTATCCCTTGATGGTTACAGTTGCTACAAGAGTATTACCAAGAAAGATCCAAATCATCTCTTTGACTATAATGACATCTGGTGGTTCATCTGGGGGCGCTTTGTGGCCTTTCCTCACCGGGTTGATTTCTCAATTCAGTGGTGCATTTGTCGTTATGCCTATGTTTATCTCCCTTTTCAGCATGATGGTTTTTTTTTGGTTCATTTTACCAAATCCTGATAGATCTACAGTCAAACGTCCATGGGAACGTCTCTTTTGAAAAATATTCTCCCTTTGATCAACTTATTTTAATACAATTCATTTCTCCATCCCTCCATCAAGTAGACTCACTAGGTGTTAGCCCACGATGCTCTTCTCATCTTCCACCAAATAGTAGTGTACTTGATAAAATATGCTTAAGAAAAAAAATTTTTTTTTTTAGATTTTTTTTTTTTTCACACAAAATTTTCTAGCTACAGTCAGGGAGAAGGTCATCACAGCAGAGATCAAACAACAGGGCAGCAATATCATTATAGCCATGGATATTCATCGTTGTCGCTTTGTCGACTACACTCCTCATACTATAACATCTCTCGCTTTCTCTCATCTGTCTAGCTCCAAATTTACACCTGTAGATTTGAGGTTAGCAGTAGGAAGGGCCAATGGTGATATCGAAATCTGGAACCCTCGTTACAATTGGATCCACGAGCAAACATTACAAGGAGGCAAGGGAAGATCCGTCGAAGGTGTCGTTTGGTCGAGTTGGGAAGGTATTCCAAGATTGTTCTCCATTGGAGGTTCAACAATAATAACCGAATGGGACTTACAAAGTGGATTGCCCTTGCAAAACTACGATTGCAATGCAGGTGTGATATGGTCAGTAGCCATTAACGAACAAGGTGACAAAATATCAGTAGGGTGTGATGATGGTAGTGTAGTAGTTGTCGACATTTCTGGAGGTCCAGGGTCGATAGAACATGAAACCATTTTACAAAGACAAGATTCAAGAGTTTTAAGCATTTCATGGTATAACAATGATTTTATCGTTGGTGGTTGTGCCGATGGTAGAATTAGAGTATGGGCTTATAAAGATGATAATAAGGGCAGAATAGTCTCTACATTAAGAGTTGACAAATCCAAAACCGAAAGTACTTTAGTGTGGTCTGTTTTAGCTTTACCTAAAAAGAACCAATTGGTGACTGGTGATTCCACTGGTAGTATCAAATTCTGGGACATGCAGCATTTTGTGTTACAGCAGTCTTTCCAAGTTCACGAGGCTGATGTCTTGTGCTTGTCGAGTGACTGGCAACAAGAGAAGATTTTCAGTGCCGGTATCGATAGGAAAATTTTCAATTTCAGTTTGATCAGCGGTAATCAGAATTCACATAAATGGATCAATTCATCCAACAGATTGTTGCATTCGAATGACGTCAGAGCATTATCTGCGTTCGAAAGTAAAGGATCCAATTTCTTGGTCAGCGGTGGTGTCGAAAGATCTATAGTTATCAACTCCGTCAACAACTTTCATGATGGTCCATACAGAAAGTTACCAATAACGTTACAAACTCCGAACTGCATCACAAATTCGACGAAAAAATTGGTAATGATGTGGCAGGATCAAACGGTAAAAGTCTGGAAGATCAATGAATTAGACCGCTCTAAGAAGTTGATTGCCAAATTAACCTTAGCAGATGATGAGAATATAACAACATGCACCATACACAAGTCGGGTAACTATATCGTGGTTGGTAGATTGGTGAACATCAAAGTTTTCAAATTGACTGAATTGGAGACAGGAGAGTACAAGGTAAGTAAAGTCAAGTCCAGTGTTTTGGAGAAGTACAATGCTAAATATTTAAGTATTGTCGACAACAAAATTTTGGCTGTAACGTCAAGTAATGAATTGATTGGATTCAAGTATGAGATTGTTGATGATTCAATGCGTGTTACGGAAGAAGTCGTGGAGTACGAGTTGCCAGAAGAATTGAAAGTAAAATCAAAGTTATCCCACATACAAAACATCAATAACTTCAGAGTCTCAGAAGATGGCTCTAAACTGGCCATTTCTAAATTGACTGGTTCTTTGGAAATTGTTGATTTAACCAACAACGAGAGTTACAGATTGATCAAATTGAACCAAGTTCCTATCAAATTTGAGTTCACAAAGCAAAATACTTTGATATTGATCAATGCTGAAAACAAATTGTATGAATTCAACATATCGAAGCAAAACTTGAAAAAACAAGATATTTTGACATCTTGGTCAAAGAGGAACTCTGAATTTTTACCTTCTAAATTCTTAAAATTGACGAGCAAATGTCAAGGTTTTTTCAAGGATAGATTGAACGACAAGAGAATATGGTTGTTTGGGGACAACTGGTTATGCTTCTTTGATTTGAATTACAACATTCCAATCGATGAAGCAAAATACGGTAACGCCCATTCTAAGAATCAATACCAGTTACAACAACAACAACAAAGAAAGTTCAACAACAAGAAAAGAAGAAGAAACAGTAGTGTTGTGATGACCATTTCAGAGACGACAAACACAGTTGACGATTCATTAAATGTTGAGTTAATCGAAGGTGGCGAAGATTCCGATAACGAAGTTGAAGACGATAATAATAGTAATAATAACATGGAGATTGTGGAGAACGACGACATTGATTCAAAATTGAACAAGAATCTTAGAGACTTGGAAATCAACAGATTGTTGAAGAACGGTGTTATACAACAGGAAGATGAAGACGAAAGGTGTTTCTGGTTCACGAACAAATATAGATCGTTGATGTTGTGTGATAATTTCGGTTACAACGAAATCATCGTCATCGAAAGACCATTGTTCTTATTACCTACACCACCAGCATTCAAATTAAATAAAATTATTGTATAGATTTCTTGTCGCACAAATCGAGGATGAAGAAATACTGTGTACGAAAACATATATAGATTGAAGGGAAACACAAACAATGCATTATCTAGATAAAAGTAGGGAAGTGACTTATTTGATTTCTGGAACAACTCTTCCACCTTGGAACCATATTCTTGCAGCCGATCCAGAACCAATCAAGGTCTTCACACACTTATTTTCCTTTCCTCTCTCTTCTTTATTAGGTCCATATTTCTTGTGACCACCAAATTTGTCTTGATACTTCTTGTACACTTCCTCATTAATTTGTTGTATTTGGAACATCTGGTAGTACAAGCCATCTTTGTCATCGTACATGTACTCACGGAAATACACCAAATGTCTAGCAATCTCATTAGCCAGCTTGTCAACAATGTCTTTAGGTGCCTTGGCTCCAACATAGAGGTGGTAATCAGCTAAACCTTCAACGATCAATTGAACAAAATAAGATGGGTCTCTCCAATATCTTTTGTTGTCTGGGTAATCCCTATCATAGAACGGGGCATTGTGGTTACATGCACATTTTGCCAAATCGTTTGATGCGTTCAACCACTCATCGGTTGGATCCACTGCGTACAACATGGAAGTAGCAGATAATGTAGTTCCTGTGTTGTAAGTCCATTTCATTGTGTTTGGCTTATCACTGTTCATTCCTACTCCATCCAAAATACAGTGGTCACCTTTGTCTTGTAACACTTTCAATTGCCATCTAATACATTTCTTAGCGTACTCGATGTACTCTTTGGCTTCGTTAGGAATGAATTTGGCAATTCTTAAAGCTGCCAATGCACATTCAGCTGTAGTACAGGCATTGACATAGTCCTTTTCGATATGCCATAACATACCACCACCACATTTCTTGGACTTGTCCTCCACGTAGCCGCCCATCAAAAATCTGACTAAGTCTCTACCGGCATCAAGATACTTTTTGTTACCCGAAACTTCGTAAGCTGTGATTATGGCAGAGGCGACTTGGGCATCATCATCATAGTAAATATCCTTGTTACCTCCAAAATTCTCAGAGGCACAGTATCCATGATATTGCGGAGATTTATACTTGAAAAGTGCCTCAACAGCATGGTCCAAAAGTGGTAGCAACTCAGGGTATATTCTGCAACCGTCGACAACAGCCTGTACCAGTACAGACACTGACCACACGTTAAATTTGTTCCCAATGCATCCGGAACAACTCTCCTTTGCAATAAATTTTTTCAGACCATCGTCCCAAAATTTGGCCCACATGTTCTTTGTGACATAGTAGCCCTCTAAAGTTGTATTTATTGACATGATGATATTTGTTAGATTGTTAATGATATTTGGAACAATAGAGAGATCTCGATTAAAGAACAAGATGGAATATGCTTGATATTTATATGAAAGTGCAATGTAAAGTTGCTCGATTTAGCCGGTGATGATGTTTTGATGCTGATGGATGTACGTTATATGTTGCCCTTAATAGTGTGCCTGAATATTTTCGCAAGCTGAAATTTGCCTACAACAAAATTCAAATTAATCTTTTGCTCTGTTAAAAGTAAGTGCCCACAACGGTATATAGCAATTAACAGTTTATGTTATCTCTTCTTCTTCCTCGTAGATTCGGATACGATTTATTATATACAAAACAATAAAGCATAGCCCAATAAAAATAATCGGGGTACTAAATATTATCTATCATTTGGGCAAGGCAATTGAGTCTCTAAGTAAGAGATAACACAACAAATAAACGACAATCTATTTTAGGCTAATTGGTACAGCCCCTGAATATCATTTTCAGTAGTCCCTGGAATCTCAAATCAGACGGTTTTGTCTTTGTTTACTTTTTGTTATGATTTTTATTTTTTGTGTAAATGCAAATTAGTAGCTCAAACCAAAGATCAATCAAACAGCTAAGACAGATCAAGTATGTCACTTGTTGCAGCTGCAGGAAACGGAGGAAGCCAGTCACCTAAAAATGTGCTGGATTTATCAGAGTCGGAACAACTCCGATTTTATATTGCTCAAGTATTTCAAGACTGTCAAGTATCAATCGCGTCTCATAAGAAACAAGTTGTCGTATTGAAAAAAATCCAGTTTAAGTCAAGTGAAGTTGATCTCGAAGAGGTTTTCAACAGAACAGTACTAAATTTGATGAACAAGGTATTGTCCTTAAAGAAAAATGAGTCAGTAGGTGATAGAATTATCAAATTTATATCCACTTACACCCAATCAATTTTAGATGACGAAAAGAAACTAAAAGAATCAAAAGCCGAAGATGAGGTAGACGAGGAAAGGTCTTTATATGGCAGGTTTGTTGACGAGCTTGTGATGCATTCAATGAAAGGGCTCGAAGCGTCTAATAGAAATGTGAGATACAGATGTCTTCAGCTATTGAATCACCTTTTATTTCAAATTGATGAAATAAGCAACGACATCTATGATGTGTTGATCGAATTATTGAATGCCAGATTACACGATAAAGATCCAGTAGTGAGGGCTGCTGCTATAAGAACCATATCCAGATTTCAAGAGACTGATCACGAGGATCAGATTTCTGAGGCTGCTGAGAAGCTACTCATTGCCATGCAAAACGATGTCAGCGCGGATGTTAGAAAAGCGGCTTTATTGTCCTTGGAAAAAAACAAGATCACAATCAACTATTTGTTGGAGAGGGCAAGGGATACGAGCTCCACAAACAGAAGGCTTGTATTCACAAGAGTCTTGAAAGATATTGGCGATTTCAGAACAATCGACTCTAGAACAAGAGACAAAATATTGGCCTGGGGATTGAGAGATAGAGAGCCATCTGTATCGAATGCAACTGCCAAGATGTTTGCTTTCAATTGGTTTAAAACATGCAACGATGACTTAATTGAATTGATAGGTAGATTGCACGTTGTCCATAGTGAGATAGCAGAATTGGCACTTAAAGTGTTTTTCCAGCAAAGGCCCGATGTTTTTCCTAAGATAAATTTTAGCGAAGAGCTTTGGAAGGGGTTGAGCCCGGAAGGTGCGTTTTTGATTAGATGTTATTTCCAGTACTGCAATGTGAAGCAAATGAGCGATTCAATTGACAAGAATTTTCCAGAGGCGATAGAGCTTGCTTCATTGATTTTGAGATATCTCAATTTGAGAAGGAGATTTGTGGAAGAGAAGGGAAACGAGGATAGCTTGGAATCGTTAGATTTTGTGGTCCAACAGCTATTGATAGTTGCTAAAGACTACGACTACAGCGATGAAGTCGGCAGAAGAGAAATGTTTCAAGTCTTGAGATCTTCATTGACAAACGACTTCCTTCCCGATAATTTGATAAAAGAGTTGTTGCATGGATTGAAGAAGATCTCCATAAGCGAAAGAGATTTTTGTCAGATGGTCACAGAGGTCATTACAGATATACGTGATTCTCCTTTGGATGAGCTGGAAGCACACGAAGAAGAAGAAACTTTCCATTCTGCTGTTTCTGAAATTCCAGAAAGGTCAATGGATAGATCTAGATCACGTCTAATAGAGTCAACAAGAGAAAACATTGATGAAGAGGAGGAGTCCAGACCGTCCAAAAAGCCTAAATTGAATCAAGAAAAGATGGACGAGGTATTATTACAGTGTCTTATCATTACAAAGAGAATGTTGGAACTCACAACAGAGCCTCTTAAAGAGCACTTCTCAGTTATATCTTTGAAGGACAATTTAGTGATGCCTGCAATCCAAAATTCCTTAATACAGATCAGGTCACTCGCGGTACAGTGTCTTGGTCTAGCATGTATCATAGACAAACTGTTGGCTGTGGAGTCAATGTACTTATTGGGAATGTTCGTCCAGCAAGGTGATGACGTTTCCAAAGTCATTGCATTGAAAGTCATTTTCGATGTTTTGTCTGTATATGGAACCGTTGGTGTCTTGGATGTTGGTGTAGTGGACTCAAATTCTATGGAAAAGTTGTTTTACAGAACTCTTATGACAGACAATAAAGAAGTCCAATCCGTTGCAGCTATTGGTATTTGCAAGTTGTATTTGGCTGACATCTTAATAGACAACGATCTTTTCCAAACTTTGATAATGTGCTATTTTGGGCCTGATGTTGCTGATAATGAAATTCTTAAACAGGCATTGTCATTCTGTATTCCGGTCTATTCGTTCAGTCACCCAGCTCATCAAGAAAAAGTTATGAAGATAACCGCTGATACGTTTTTGAGAATGTACCGTCTTTACAAGAATAATTTGGAAGATGATAGCCGACTGGAAATGACAGCCCCACTGAAGATTCTTGAACAGTTGATTCATTACAGTGATCCATCACAAGTTCTCAATCAAAGTGATGAACAAAAAGAGCGTTCGTCTTTCCACCTCGAAATTGGTATTGAATTGTTGGAGTTGGTGAGCCATGAAGACTTCATTGATGACAAAGACTTCAAAAAGATTATCGTCTCAGCACTCTTGAAATTAAAAATAAGCTCCAAATGTAAATTAGAATTGTTGGAGGCTATTGGAAATGCGCTGAATGCATGTGAGAGTCACATGAACGATTACCCAACTAGCTTTGACTCTGTGATGACAAAATCATTCTTCAAGTTCAAATTGAATCTTGACAAATTGATAAGTGAGGCACATGTCAAGGCAGAGGAAGAAGAAGAGCAAGAAATACCCAAAACTAAGAATGAAGATATTGAGATTGACATCGAGAAAGCAGTGGAAGATGAAATCGACAGGAGTATGATGGAACCAGAAGAGGTGGAGGAGGAAGATGACGATAAGGAAAGAGGTGCAGATGAAGATGATGAAGAAGAGAAGGACGAGGATGATGAAGCCGAAGAACAAAAGGATGACGATGAAGAACTTGTTGGAAATGTTAGCTCATTGCAGCAAATTGACACTTCTGCAGTGAGATCTTCCAGAAACAGAAGGAAGTTGCCAAGTATGGCAGAGTCCAGTATGATGGAAGATTCCGATTCCGATTAGTATTCTTTCCATTATGTACCATAATTGTAATTTTACGGTCATTCCCGTACTAAAATCAGTAGATTACCAGTTGAAGTCAACCGAAAAAAATAAAAAAGTAATATTGAATAGAGATCTGAAGTGCGTGTAAAACAGTTGGCTAACAGACGGGTGGGCCGAGTAGTCAGACACGCAAAAGAAGAACATGCTATGTCTTTGAGACGATCAATGAAGATCATATTGCTCGACACGAACGAGAAGATGTGCAGTGCGTGGAAGCAGGAGTTACAAGAGTTAGAAAGGCTGCTTCCCCAGGAATGTTTGAGACTATCCCAGAGTTCACTTCAAATATCAGTGCACCATGGCGTTTTGGACCATCTATCGCAGTACAAACCAGCAGATGGACTTTCAAGTATTGTTGCTCCTGGAAATTCAATCGGCTTCTTAGGAGGCGGTTTCGACTTGGCAATTGCCAAATACTTCAACATATCCGACTGGACCAAATTCGAGTCACATTTCCAGAAGCTGCTATTCAAATTCACAAACGGCTACTCGAATAGAGCATACATCGTGGAATTGGGTTTGAAGAAGGGCAAAGTCTGGGAGGAACTCCAATGTGATTCGGTGGTACACTTGCCTACAATGAAGGTACCCAATAAGGTTAGTCACAACCACATTGACCTGAATCGGTATATATTCGACTTGACATGGGACTTACTAACTACTTTGTCCTTATACAATGAAAAACAACAGAGCGATGAGAGTTTTATAAGTACAGTTATACTCCCTGGATTGGGTACCGGATTCGGATCAGTTCCACCGTTCATTTGCGCCAAGGCGATGTGCTATGCTATCTATATACACACTATGACGCGATTGAATGAATTGGAAAGGTCAAAACTCTGTTTGAAATATCTCGGGGAGAACCATAAAAAGTTGTTTCCCAAGGATGATTCAGCTAAATTTGATTTTCGAGTTCATGGGCCCGACCTGTTATTCACAACCTGATACTTTATCTTTTGTTAATAGATGCTAAATAAAGAAGAGCTTATTCTAGAGTGACTGCTATCTGCAACTTACCCTGTTAGTTCTGTGCGGCACTTCGTCATAGTCAACTCGAGACCTTCCTCAGTGTAAGAAAAACAGATTTGGGTGGAAAAAAATCAAAATCAAAATCAGACAGACACAAAGAGCTGAGAACAGAAGTGACACAGTCGTTATTATTCAACACCATAAGCGATGGATGAATTGGACTGTGTGATACGATCAGGTTTGTCTACCAACATTTTGATATACGGCAACCCATCCACAGGGAAAACATATCAAGTGACCATGCTGCTACAGAAGTATGAACGTGAATATCTGTTTATCGACTGTTCAAACATTGTCGATTTCAAGCTCTTGTTGAACAAAGTGTTTTACCAAATAACGAAAAGAGTACAGAAGTTCGAAACGGTGCAAGATTTTATAGATGCACTGAGTTTGGAGCAATGGGATGTGATATTGGTTTTAAAAGACTTGCAACTGATATCGGCACCAAACTTGACTTTTGATCTATTCAGCTTGTTTATGAACTTGCCTATCAAGGGCTGGTCCATATACTACATCATCTCCACAACGACAATACCTACATCACTTTTAACTAGTGGTTTGTTGAAAATATACTTCAGGAATTACAGCCAAGAGGACGTTTATTCCATATTGGTGAAAAAGGATATCCTCCCTGTATCTAATACTTCAAGAAATTTCATCAAGTTAATCCTTGACACCTATTATCCATATACAACAAAAATTAAAGAATTGGAATCTATTGTGACAAGTGCATGGCCACGGTTCATAGCTCCGTTGAAGCAAAACCCAAAAATGGGCTTTATGGAGTTGTATGGTGGATTTAAACCAGAGCTTTCCGAAAAGCTTGTGTCGAAGGGCCTCACGGCATCTACAAATGACCAAGGCGGTAATGGCAAATTGCTGCCATTCACTGCCATGTTGGTAGTAGCGGCATATTTGGCCTCATACAATGACCCAAAATTTGATTTTTCAATGTTCAGTAAATTGAAAGAGATTAGACAAGGTAAGAGAACATTTGCTAGAAGAACAAGAAATGGTAATGTTAGAAAAATTGTGAACAATTTGAAATGGTTTGAGTTTGAGCGAATGATCAGCATATTGAAATCCATCTACAGAGATAGCGATCATTTTGAGTCAGAGGAGGTGAAAATCAATCTTTCGACATATCTTGATTTCAACAACTTGGTCACATTGAAATTGTTGGTCAGAAATGAAAACAAGTACAAAATCAACTGCGACTTGAACTACGTAAGGAAATGCTGTGATGATTTGGGCTTCTCCATTGAGAATTATTTAGCAGAGTAGTTCGTTCTATGTAATGTTCAGATGTAAAGTTATACTTTATTGGTCGAGTGATAAATTTCATACCAAAATGAAGAAAAAAAAAAAAAAAAA